>DWPT01000513.1:0-23577 GCA_018251895.1 Agathymus mariae mariae
ATTTCAATCATAACAAATAAATCAAGTTTTATTTTTATTACTTCAACAGTAAAAAATTTGGGGTTATTTTGATCATTATAATATTTAAATAAAATCCACGTAAAAATAACAGCAAAAAATTTATCGCGTACTTGATTGTTTATTACTTCTGTATAATAACTACAAATTCTTTTTTACCTTCTCATTTCCTGATACCAGTGATACCTTTGGTCTTGCTGATGTCCAAGGGCGACGAAGACGACTTACCATCAGGTGGCTCGTCTGGTCGTTTGTCGGCTATTACCATAAAAAACCTAACAGATGGCACTTACCCATTATAATGACCATGGAACTGGTCACTCGAGCTTGGTGTCTGTTGTTGTGTGTCGTATACAGAGTCCGGTGCAGCGTCAGTCTGAGCCCGCATCTGCGCTTGGTAGATCCGAACTTCACTCTCCACTTTCTCACGTTGCTTCTTCGACATGCGGCCGAATTTCACGGCTGGAATAAACAAAATGTTACCCACTTTACTAATATTATCTCCAAATCCAGTATAATCTTAAACGAAAAGATCATAGAACGAACATAATATGATATATCTAGATTTCTATTTATATTTTTTGGGATTGCCGGAAAGTACAAAGAGGAGTTTAGAGATTAAAACTTTAATATGCCTGTTATCAATACGCTTTGAAATTTGAATCCATATTAAGATTCAAAAGTATCGTCCAAAATTATAATTATCATTTAAAAATAGAATCAATCGGATCCATCTAACGTCTTCACATTCAGTAGTTATATAGTCTATTACAAACTTCAAAGCTATATCCAAGGGTAACAGATGACTACAGATGGTTACCAGCTTGAAGTTAATTTCCTTACCATAATATATGTTTCGCTTTGATAGTTATTGTCTGAGGCTTTTTCATAAATATTAACAATTTCAACTCAAATATTTTTATTAAATTGTTTCCATATTTTTGTTGAGTTCTGAAAAAAAAAATATACTTTTTGCTATGAAAGGTTTCTCTCCAATAACAATTTATATTTATTTAAAAGTATTTTTTAATGGACAAAAAGTTTCGTAACTACCTTGAAGCTGTTTTATACCTCAATGACGTGTTTTTATACATATTTTAAGTGTTATCATGAATATTATTAGCAAAACATCATGGAATGTTATTTTATGAGGTTTTTGTTAATACTCGTTATTGCACAGTACTTGCTAATAAAATTTCACAAGACTGTAAAAGAAACATCTGTACAAGAAGTGGTATTATTGCTTAAAAGCGACTCCTTCTAAACAACCCTGTGAGGTGTAACTAAAGAAATTAAAGAAGAGAAAACAGAGAATAACAAAATAGAAAAATCACATCTATCTGATAATAGATGGCGCTCATTCTAAATTTGTACACTTCTCCATGTACTTAATTTTCAAGATTCAGTTACAATATATTTTGTGTAGCACACTATAATATTTTTTCTAAACGTGAGTGCAACATAGGGAGGAGTACTATTTACTTGTTTTCAACAGTACGTTATTAAAAATCATGTTTGAAGGTTATTAACCGTCTTCATCTGCCATTGTAATATTATGTATCCAAAATTGTACAAAAATTACAAAACTAGTTTTGCTATTGGCTACTAGGTAGCGCATGATCAACGTTGTATAGGTGATAATTTCGTTACCTTTCCGGTCCCAGGAAATTTTACACGCAAAAAACAAGAAAAAATGAGAAACAAATCGTCAATCGCGAAATGTCTTCACAGCCGCCACAATTATTACCTCAATGACACGCGCTTGGTGTTGTGTGCGTGATGTAAGTGTAGAAGTACGCGACGTACCGGTGTAATAGTGTGCGGGAGGACATACGGCCGTTGGCACACTGCCTAGTGGAACAACGAACTCTGACGTACGTATTTATACGTGTATATGTGACGTTTTATAGTACGTAACCGCGCAATCCCGTTGCCGATTACCCGGCTAAATTGAATCGTTGCGATTTTCCGCGCACGCGTTCTTCTCGTCGGTACTTTTAATTTATTTGAGTTATTTTAGGCGGTTCTTCTTAATTCGATAGCATGGTGTCTATAGGCCTTTGTAGAGTCTGATGACCTCGTCCATTGTAACTTGAGCTTTGTTACGCTCGTGTTTGAATCACAATGAGGCGCGTTGTCGCTTGGTTTAGTAGTTTTGGAACAGTGAACTCTAGAATTCTACTTGATGTTAATAGCATTTTGTATAGAGTCTGTCTGTTTAGAGAAATAATAATGTTTAGAAAATAAAATCTTTTGTAGAGCGTGGTCAAAGAACGTTTTGTTGCGAAGTGAGATTTATTTTATGTCCGTACATAACCTCTATTCTTAGATTTGTTTGCTTTGAAAGTTAAATAAAATTTTCATGCCTCTTACAACTCAGAATTAACTTTTGACTTATTTTTTTCTGACTGCAACTGTGGTTTGCGTCAACTTTATTAATAGCTGTCGACAACTCTCGTGTATAAATTATCATCGTGTTTCTATGATGCACGTCATAAACTAGAAATTATTTATAGTCAATACTCATTTGCTCAAGAGAGAATTCAAACGCGTAGGTAACACGAGAGACATTAGTATCGTAGACGTACTATACTAGGGTGGTTTGTTATGTATCCCACCACGCTGTTGCAATTCTAATTTGTAACGAAATTATTATCGTGTTAATATCTGTACTCTGTTGAGATTTTCGTGTAGGTCCCGGAATAACTCAAAAACGGCTTGACCGATATTAATGAAAATTGGTATGCAGTGAGAACATAATTGCGCAGATGATAGGCTATATAAAATGTCAATTCACCTAATGATGATTAATCGAGGCAAGAAATATAAAAATTTTAGTAATCATATATTTATAATTAATAGTCCAACCCGAACGAAGTTGGACTCGGCCGCTAGTTTATATTAAAACCCTCGTTCCATTGCGAATGTTGAATCACTTGCTGCGTAGCTAAAGCCAGTTAAAAATTTTGTTTTAAAGCAAAGTTTGACAAAGTTCGGTTGAATGCTGCATATTCTTTTTTTTTTTCAAATGCTTCACACATCAACTTGGAAATGGATCTTCACCGTAACAACTCGAGCCGCACCGCGGATCGTGAGTTGTCTCGAGAAGAGGCGTTTACGATACGATTCCGATTAGCGTGCGCTGCAGTAGGAGGTTTCATACAATGAGTACTGGACGGCTCGAGTTGATACGGTGACGATCAGTTTACGAATTGATGAGTGTGCTGTCGCCCGTAGTCGGTACCGGTTGGTCTATCGAAAAGTGGCGTGTTCGACTCTCAGTTGGTCAAATTCTAATGGCTGATAAATAAGTCTGGATCAGTTGTTTGTGATGTTATATAAGTGTTTATGTGAGTGTTAATTTAAAGACTTTACCTTGTGATTTTCCTCTAATACACTTTTTAGTTTACGCGTGAGATATGTAAGATATGTATGACGTTGTAACTTCAAGTATAAGTTAACATCAAAAACTGTCAAGTCAAACTACGGTTTCGGGAAGTATAAATAGAGCGACAAAAGTAACACGTTTTGTTACATCAATTTGGCCAAGGACCATTAAAAAGTTTCTTCGTTTGGCAGTCGGGCAGTATATCTACTTACACGGTACGATAGTAGTACGATAGTAAATCTAAACTGCAACTACAAACCGTAACGTGTATGTAGCCTTTTTTACTATTATATATAAGTGCATCAAATTTTTAACTGACAAATCGTATCAAACGGAACGGAACATTAATCGCTATATGTATGAGCATATCCATTCCGTTTCATACGTTGTCCGTGAGTTTCAATAACTGTTTAGCATGGCGTATCAGCGGCTTTACACATGAAGGTTATAAACTACATTCTCCTGGATCAATACAGTATACTAGAGACGAGGCTGTGGCAAACCGTCTCCGTTGTAGGACCGAGTTACTGTAAATAGAATAGGATAATAGAATTTTTACGTAAGCTATCCGTGTCGAATTAAATGTAAATATTTTGTTGTCAGTGCAGTTTTGGAGACCTAGGAATAATTGGGTAATAAACGAGTTCCCGCTTCCAAGTACGTCAGCTTTAATCTTGACCGCCAATATCTAATGCTTTCATTTGAAACTGTCCATGTGCGCTCGCTACTAACAATCAGATGAGCTGGCTGCCAAACCGAATGAACAGTATCTCCACACTCGTTTGCGACACAACAGGTTCGAATGATGTTTGCATAACATAACACGCGACGGTACAACGACGCCGCGATGCCGCGCGTGCAGTATCACCAGCGGTTATGTAAGATCGCGTGCTATCGACGGCGGTGGCGTTACGTGGCGCACAAAACATACGGACACACAGATGCAGGCGTGGTTACGCGTCGTGAATGCGTTGCATAATGCCTAGGGATTCGGTGTACGTATATCGATGGCTTGGGTGATTTTTAGTTTATTTTATTATTTCGGATATATATATATATGACGGCGCGTATTTAAACTAAGGATAATTATTTCTAAATTTGTTTTTTCTATTTTTAAATTATTAATTTTAATTTAATTTAAATGAATGTTGATTGCCTGACTTTAAATTAAGATCGTCATTTGACTTGTTGTTGTCGGTTATTATAAAATAAGAGCGGGTTGCTCCGAATAGGGTAGTTAGTTGGTGCCTACGCTTTGTTGATGGTGGTTGTTTTGACACGAGGCGCACACTCGCTAACCTATTGGCTCTTAATCGTGATTCATCTTGTGTAACGAGTTATATTTAGTGCATAATTGCTGTGTAATAAAGCAAGTGACAATGATTTGTGATAAACAGTTTATTATTCGAAGTTTCCACCGTCTTCACGCCAATCATGGACCATAATAGTCTAGACCGCTCTGAGACATCATCTGATATTCCGTTATATATATATATATTGCTTTGTGTTGCAAATTTACTTATACCTATTAAATATATTCCCTCTCCTCTTGAAGTCCCACATGGTAAATCGCTGGGAATACCGACGCGTGCAAGTTATTCCATCCTTTGCAGTGCGCACAATGAATGATGACGCAAACCGCGCCCTCCGTATAAGTGGTACGTTCACTACGTAAGGATGGATACCCGGCGTACGTCGAGTTGTTCGATGGAGGAACGGCGATGGGGGAATTAATTCGAACAATTCTTGTTACCACGGCGTAACCCCAGGATTCCTGAAGACACTCTACCTTCACTCCTCTGACTCAACATTACGCAGCGTTTAACAATAGCAATTGTGGTTATTTTATATGGAGAGTTTTTACTAGCAATTTAATTTTAACTATTTGTTTAAATATAAATACCATAATTGACGTTTAATTCTTACATGCTTTTATCATTAGATAGCATGATTTACCCAGTTTTAGAGAATGAATTTCTGGCACATGGTTCTTCCATGATAACGAGAAGAATCTGTGCCCTATAAAAATCGCCTAATGAGTTAAAGCCAATCAGTGACAAGAACGATGGCAATTACATCATATTAAATACAACATGATCATCACGTCCTAATACTAAAATATTTACGTGAACGGTAACTAACATGATATTTACATGTAACTGAGGAAAAACTGAATAAACTTGAGCATCGCCAAAACATGTCCATAACATTAATATACATATATGTCGCTATAGCGACAATTTTTCTATAGCGACGAATGAATGTACCTAAGCTGTGTGTGTCTGTATATCTTTACCTATGCCTGTTACGACTCCCGGATATGACGGAATTACGCGGTCCCTTCGATGTCGTTATATCCGAAATCCACTGTATGTGGCCTCCGCACTTATGATCATATTTCCGAATATCGTAACAAACTCAGGTACCCTCCAATTCGTCTTCGCCCTAATGCACTTATTATTTCTACTTTGTACTGTATGCTGTACAATCCAATTGCAACCTGGTATCTTAAGGAAGGTTTTAAGTTTACCCTTTAGACCCATTATCACTCTCTTTTTCTCTCTCACCTTTCTCTTCTGATGTCTAGACATTTTTCTTTTTTCACTCTATTTCGTTACTACTATCGCTGTGCATCTTCGAAAAGTTCTTTCCCTCAATAAGTACTGCACTCAGATGCTTGTTAACTTTAAGGACAGGTTAAAGAACTATATTTCGGTGTGTGAAATAACTCCCCTTTGCTGTCTACTGCTCTTGTTGCTATTTTTATAATTATTTCAACTTTCTCATCATCAACAATTATATTTTATCCTCTACAGAAAGGCTACCTGAAGTAGGAGCTACCTTAGCGATAAGGTTGCCTATTCCGGATTTCATTCTTCTAATCAATTTATACTAAACTAAACTCTGTTTTTATGATTTTCATCGACACTATTTATTTACTACAAAAATAATACAACATACATGAATTTCAAGTGTACTCTAGCGAACGGTTCTATTCGACAATGTTTAAATCAATGACGGGATGATTTGTGATATGTTTAAATTTAATAATGTATAGTTAATAAAAAAAATCGAGTTACGATATAGAAGCGGTGACATCACTAGCTCATTACGTTCTCTTGCGCAACGAACGTTCACTAGAGTATATGTACGGCGCTTTATTGACATAGTGATTAACTCAGTAAATAGTTACACTAACTTGTAGGACTACAGTTAAAATATATAATGAAGGGCTATCGAAAGGATAATTACTCAGTTATTTTTGTGAATTTATATATTGTTTTATGATACCAGTTTTATTTTTGTAATTACTTAAAAATATTTATTTAGTTTTTTTTTTAAGTTTTTAATTAAATTAAAAGGGTTGATTATTCTTTCGGTTAGAAACTTGACATATATTTGAAACATTTATATATAAATAACAGAATATATTTGGAAATACTTCCCATTAATTGCTGGAAACGAAGTGCATTCGAGAGAATCTGATTGGTTTCGGAAAACTGTATTGAATTTTTGATCCGCGGTCTCCATGGACCCGAAAATTACTACCAGCAGATTTCAAAATGGCATCCAGTGAACTGAGTGTTTAATATTTCATAGTTTAATAAACAGAACATTCAATTCAGTGCATGACATTGCCACGAATCCTTCATAAGGACCGAAGGGTATCGAGTATAGATCCTTTAGTTAAAAGCCCTCCCGTATCGACCAACCTTTTGGCGTGTCATTAGAATATAATACAAGAACTGCTCATCTGCGTCGGTGTTTCCGACGAATCATTTGTTTGTTAAAAACTAACCATAAGTCACAATAAAAAATTGAAAACAGTGGTAAATCTAGCGTCCGGCTTCAGCCACGGCCATATTTACACATAAGGTTTCCCTTCCAACAATAAGTAAAATAAGATAAATAATATAAAAATAAAAAAGGCCGCCTTCACGACCTGAACGAGCACCCGTCTCCTCAGTTCATACCCTTTACCATCCGAGAGTTCGCCCCCTACCAACATATGGGATTGTAGTCAAGCAAAAACTTACACAGTATTGAAATATATACACAGTATTGGCAGTATGTTTATCCCGGGCCGATAGTACAAATAACAGTGTTATCAAACGCGATAACAGATCGTTGACCTAACTTCCTCATACCGACAAGGTATGATTGAATTCTTAGCGATTGCCGTGATTATTAAACTGCATTGTAGAGAAATATATAAGTTTTAAGCATGATATTAGGTTTGTTTATAAAACTTACTATTCCTACCTAAATACAAATTGAAGATAATTAAATACCTTAGGTATGTTATGAATATTCATGAGAAGAAGACGCAAAAAATGACGTGAATAAATGTATACTTATATATAAATTCAAATTTCCCAATAGATAAGTTCTAATCTAAGATAATCTATTCTACAAAGAAACTATTCCGCGAAAGAGATAAAGATGTTTTCTGTTTCACTGTTCTAAAATTAGTTTATAAATATCCAATTGTAAATATTAACTAGCAATCGTAACTATATATAAATAAGAGAGAACGTATGGGTGTATGTATGTTCACTTAAAACTTAAAAACTGTCAGCCCAATTGATATGAAACTTTGCATACATATAAAGGGCGACATGACCACTCCGACGAACATAGTTACGTTAGTGCCGGAGAGGTGGCGCTGGTGGTAGTGATTGTTTTGAACCATACGTCGAATTGATATGAAATTTTTTATACATGCAAGTGGCGGCATTGAAACACAAAAAAAAATTAAAAACCCATTGTTCCCTAGTTGGTAAACCGACAACTATATTTGTTATTGCTCAAGATGGCAAAACCAAAAATATTGTATACTCAAGTAGTTTAGAATAACAAAATTCATAAAGAATAAAAAAATGCGTAGTAAAAATGGAAGTTTTTTTTAGGTGATGCGAAGCCGGGCTCCAGCTATTATAATGTAATTTCAATGTGGCAATTTTTCTCCTCCACCTTTCTTGAAGTCCGTTAATAAACCCACCTGCTAACATTGTTCAATTTGAAGGTATTCTATAAAAAAATATCACTAAACTATCCTGCAATAATTACTACTTTTTATTAGTAAAGAAGAATACTTTTTTTTTTAATTTAATAGTCGACAAATGAGTAGACGAGTCACCTAATGTAAGTGATCACCGTTGTCTATGGACATCAGCAAAACCAAAGGTATCACTGTACGTTGCCGGCCAGGAAAACAAAAGAAACATCTTTCTTAGTACTGGCTCTCAAGCCCCCAGCCGGAACACGACGAGTCGTTTGGCGGCTGACTCGAGCAGGCGGCTGGTAGCTAGCCGGGCGGGCGTCACGGATTGATAATAATAAATTACTTAATAATAAAACTGATAGTATAATCTTTACGCAAAGCCCTACCACCAAGCTGGCTGGCTTCTGGCGCCTCTTACGACACCCTGTTCTGCCAGCGTGGGATTGGTGGGAGTTATTCTAAGCCGCATAAATTGTCATTCAAAGAAAATACAGAGATTTGATAACAGCGATATATCAAACAATACAAATAATTTAAATTGAAAAAGACTAAAAGAAAATAAATTTATTAGAAGAAAGGATACATTTATTGGAACTATTATTTTAACAGTCACACTGACCATTCATTTTGTTAAAAAAACGATCTATATAGGTAGCATTAAACAGCTCGTGTTTGTTTAATCGTGACAATCTCTCAAAAAATACTGCACAGATTTTGATGCAGTTTGCAGATGATGATGACAGCAGCAGATGATTTTACTGATCGATAGATTGATTTATAAGCTAGGTAAAGTATTTAGTATGAAGCTCGTGTGTAAATTGGTCTATGGTAGAATATAGATGAAGTAGAAAAGAATGATCACAAATGAGCGCGATTGAGACAAAACATTAATCTATCTCATCCTACAAGCAATTAAGGTATGTTTAGTTATTGTGATGGTAGCTGACGGTATTGTGTTTTCATTAATCAAGAACGAAAGTTAAAGGTTCAATGATGATTAGATACCACCCTAGTTTTAACCGTAAATATGTCATCTAGCGATCCGCCGACGTTGCTACAATGGCTCGGCGGGCAGCTTGTACACCAGTTCTTGGTTTTCCGCCAAAGATTTTGGACTTCGAGAGTATGATTGCAAAGCCGAAACTTAAAAGAATTGACGGAAAGGCACCACCAGGAGTGGAGCCAAGGCGTTAATTTGACTCAACACGATAAATCTCCCAGGCCAAGGTACCAGAACGATTGACAGATTAAAAGCTCTTTCTTGGATCGGTGGGTGGTGGTGTATGGTGGTCCGTAGATCGGAAAGTATTTATATATTTTTGAATGGTTTAAAAAGATGTAAGCGCTGTTAGAATTTATCCGGCTGGTAGATTAATATTTCTTCTAAATAAAAAAATATATAGATTCTGACGATTAAAAAATGGATTTCAGCTTCTGAGGCAACGCCGGAAGCGTAAAAAAAAATGTTTTAATTTAAATTTATTACCTGCTATTTCTATTTATTTATTTCAATAAACTTTATTATTAACGTTTAAATAATTTGATTTTACGTTATTCACATACGATAATAGTAAAAACAGTAGTCACCCGGCCTGTTGAGCGAGGTTCGATTCCAGGTCGGACAAGATTTTTATGCGATAGACATTTATTTGAATTCAGATCATAATTGTTCGTCACGTCATATTTGTGTACATCCATGACAACCGCAGCAGGAGACCTTAGCGCAGGAGTGTGTGTGTCAACAATTTAATAAGAATTAAATTTAAGCTTACAGCAAGAAAATAATTGTAAGTCTGATAACGATGATCTATACGGTAGAAATCACATCACCGTTACAAACGTAACAAACGTAACTATACGTAGTTATGAACACTCACCATTGCAACGACCTATACGTTACGTTGGTCGGTAAAGGACCACTAATAGAGTAATGATTTATGATAAAGGACACTCACCGTCACGACTCATCCCGAGCTTCAGGCACTTCTGCAGCCGGCAGTACTGACAGCGATTTCGGTTCACGCGGTCCACTACACAGGCCTTGTTTCGTGGGCACTGGTAGTTCACCACTGAAAACATTTGCTGTATTAATAAAGACTACCAGTTAGTAGTTCCTATCACAATAAGGGATTCGTTGCAGTTGCTTTACGTAGAGGATTTATAGAGGATTTATTTGTCTCGTTACTAACTACCTTTTTTCTTAATATAATTTTTAGCGACTAAGTTGGTGGGATTTTATCACAAGCGTGAGGTTTATGAGGGACAAATTGGGGGGGGATTTATAAGGTCTCTTCGAGACCATAATGCATTACGCAGGAGAGGTACAGGTAAGTTCACAATAAATCCCGCTGACATTGTATAAATCAAATGTTGCCAAGGTGTTTTAGGAATCCCCCAAAATCGGAACCCTTCCTAGCGAAACCGGGTATCTTTTAAAGATTTTCCAATTATTGGAAAAGGTAACTTTTTAGCCCCTAAAAGCCCTTCGCAATATACACATTGTCAGCGGTGATGTGTTAAAATCTTAGAAAATTACAGGTTTGACGTAAACTCTACAGACTTACAACAAACATATGACGCAAAATTCAAATTATCACTTTTTTTATTGAATATTTTAAGTCGTATGTCTATTGAAAAAATCAATTCACCTCTCGAGTAATTAATACCAGGGATTTAATTGTTTCATGTAACTACTCAATCCCCACTAATGGTATAGAGATATGTAGGTTCTATTAATATGCAATAAATATAACATGATCAGATTCGCAAATCGTATTTCAATAAAAATACAATACAAACTTAAGAACGAATTATCATTTGAATCGAAATTGTATTTTGTATTTTTCAGACTTTTAGACATAACTATATTTTACTTTTATGGTTTGAGGTGCAACTAAAAAGCAAACAGTGCGCCTGGTGTGATGATGTGGTAGTAATAATGTAAGCAATTTACTTAATTACCAAGACTTAATTAGCTTAAAACACCACGTCTGATGGTTGATATAGTTGAAAATACAAAAAACAATTTTAATAGGAATTGCCCAAAAAATGTCGCCACCCTTCCCTCTGTTACCTTGACAGATCATAAATTCGCCCTACTCATTACAACCCCTTGATAAATGTTGGGGAAAGCCACATTTCTCTGTAGGACATTACTCAATCAAAATGTTACTAGGAATAAATTTTTACTGCTGAATTTCCTTCGCAATAAACCAGGTATTTTAATACATTAGTAACCTTTAGAAAGGACTTGGATTTGGACATTGGATGGTTGACCGCTAGTGGGGAAAACTCTTGAGCGATTCGGTGCTATTAATTGTTATAGTTAGTACATAATTATGACCCTTGGCCATTAACTCCTCATCAATGTACGATGATGCATATCGTGGGATTACAGTAGGACTCGTGAAATTGAAAAGACCCCCAAGTGTAATAGACTAGTACTAAAATGAAAATTATTATGAAATATGGTAATATTTTACATGCCGCTCGCAAAACATGGCAGTTCAGTGCCAACCTCGTCTTAAGAGAGTCGTGTCAGAAGACCGTAAAGTAAACGACCAGCGGAAAAAAGCAGCCATCTTTACTTACAGACCTAGCTCTGAGTTGTATCCTTTGTGTTGACAGTCAACCCCATCCTTTACCTTTCCCTGCACCTCATAAGACCAAAACACGTGAAAACATTTTTGCTTCTACTGATAACTCACAATGGATCTGGAGGAGGTGGAACGTGAGAAGAACTCCTCCACATATTTCATGATAATGTCAGTTAGGCTTCCATCTTACCTAGCACCAGCAAATTTGGTATAACATTCCGTAATATAATAAATAATGTCTAGTGAACATTAATAAAGGAACCAAATCCCATTGTCGTATTCACTGACCATCAGGATATACATCAGATGGAGAGGTTTGAAAACTTTGATGTACAGAATGATTTAAAATATAGATAAACCTCATTTAAACCCCATTTCTTTTAAGTAAGAATAAATTGATTTCACTAACAGTATATAGTATAACCCAGCGGTATGACCGTCACTCGTTCACACTGGGGATTCGGGTTCGAATCCTGTACATGTAAAAAACATCGTGAGGACCTGCACAGCAGCAACCTGCTCTCAAAGGCGTGGGAACTCTGGCGTCGTTCACCTAAGCCCACCAGTGGGATATTAGGGATAGTTTCATGAGCAGTAAATCAGAAGCCGACCTGTACTCTGGGAGCGTCTGAAGAACCCCTTGCACCCCTCGCAGGTGATTACTCCGTAGTGCACTCCCGATGACTTGTCGCCGCATACCTTGCATGGTATTATCTCGATTTGAGCTGAAACAATCAGAAAAAAACAAATTAAAAATTACGTTCATGTATATAGGGACGTGAGAGATCGTGTCAAAGGTGTTTTTAAACCTCACTTCATGTCATCACATCTTTGTCTTCATTTACATTCCGAGGAAAATATCATGATCCTCGATACGCCAATAGACCAACTTGTGTGGCTAAGATGTACGCGTGAGGAAGCAATTAAGCATTTTTGAATACCTTAATATAGAACCTAGGCTAATAACCGGAGCAACTAGGTTAACTATGCTTTAGGTTTCATTGTTTAGTAACAGAACGCTAAAACTAGTTTACTACAAAAGATCTAAGTAATTCAATGACAGAACCCTAAAACTGTATTAAAAATGTAAGTAATTAGCAAAGCAATGGTTTTCGTGAAGTTTTGGAGTATGATATGATTTCACGTGAGTTTTCAGGTGATTTGTGCTGTGAATTTTACAGAATTCTGTTCTGAGTCATGTTTTGGAAAGATCACAAATGCGCCAGTTGAACTGGACTCAACAAACGTGTAACGTACTCTACGGTAGAATTCCTATTTACATTGGTTAAAATTTAAACTGTAAATAAAATTAATTTATTCCCTTTAATTATTTATTTACAAGTCCAGACTTAATTACGGAAATATTATATAAAATTTTCAAAATATTTTATCGACTTCAAACATATTATTTTAATAAGTTGTTGTCGTTTGCAAACATATTTCAATTCTAAAACTAAATACTGTGGTAAGCTAACGTGATTTTGAAAAAACAATTCAATTTTCAAATTCAAAATGTTCAGTTCGAAATAAATGAAATTAATTTTTAAATTTATAGAATAACATAAATATTAAAATATTAATTTCGTTAAGGTTCGAATTTCGAACAGAGCTGCCATTTTTGGTTTGAGTTCGTTAACCTTACAGGCAAGGTCGGACGGCGGCCGATGACTCCATCCTCATATTGCCAACTACCCTTCAATGCAAATTAAAGCTTACTTCCACCTGTTAAAGTCTCAAATCCTTTGATTGTACCAGGATGGTTTTGTAACACTGCTTCCTCGGCTATGTACGGGTGAGGTAACCGCATCGTAATTTAAATTCTATCACGTGACAATAAAGACAGGTATGGCCTAACAATGCATGTACCGCTATACTATAGTATATTTGTGGGTGTGCCTGGTTGAGTGTGTGCTAAGAATTCTTAAGTAGACTTATAGTAATATTTAATACTAAATATATAAGTTGTAACAGGAAGTTGCTTTTGACGTTACATTTGACGTTTTCTTTGGAATAGTTATGGGAACATAAGACATTCCGAAGCATGTCGCTATACACATTAGCGGTTACTTAATGAGAGACCACCGTTTATATAGTACCCTACGTCCTGCTTGAACGGTCGATGGTCACGGTAATAATAAAATTCGTTCACGCATCATTATTGAAACTGTGCGTCTTATAAAAGTCTGCACCGGAAATGTAAGTTGCCTCCATGTCTTGGTTCAATTTGAAGCCTGGGTCAAGACATCCAATTTAACTGTTTGATCTCCGTCAGCCGGTTGCTACTTCCTTAGTATTTATATACAACCGAAAAACATTGCAAGGGTCGGTGACAACAATGCACCAAGTCCGGGCATAGAATCTTAATTTATTACTAGCTAGCCTGGCAGAGGTTTTCCTGCAATACCCGGAATCCGATCGCAGACCGGGTCCAATTGTGAATCTAAACCAAACAGGGATCCACCTAATCGCACACAAAATTTCATTAAAACCAGTCCAGCCTTTTAGGTAGAGTTCAGGAAAGAAGAATTTTATATAACAAACAAACTTTGAACATTCGAGTGGGAAAAGATCCATTTTTCGAGACTAAAGTATTCTATATTATGACCCATAGTATAAGTTAGAAATGTATCAAAGCTCAATTCAATTTTTTCGCTAGTTTCAGTGTTATACGTGCATAGAAAGGAAAAATTTCCAAAAAAATATGGTTGAGGCCTCTATGTCGTTAACAAACACCAGCATCGTTAAAGTTTCCAATAAATATTCGTCGTATAGATTCAGTTCCGTTACTATTTTACTACCGAGTTTTAACTTTATTATAAACAATAGACCGTCCTCGCTTCCCTTCAGAAAAACTACGCCTTACACTTAGAAATAGCACTTGTATTGTTTGCAGACTGGATTTTTCTCCTTCTCACAATTAGAAATATATTCATAACTTTTTTATTTATAAACGGATTTATAAATGAAACGAACTTTAAATATAAAGTGATGCTTACTGCAATTTATAAGTGAAAATCATAACGAAATTAGTTTTTATTAATTTTTGAAATTAGCGCAGGCAAACGCACGGTCAAACAGACACAAAGTCTAATAACCATTGCTTAGGATTCTATTTCGTTAATAAACGCCCCTAATAATAGCTTTACTCATACATATATGCTCCACGTACAGAAAGTGATCAGTTAAAATGTTATTATATCTGAAGATTTATATCTGTCACCGCTTCGCAAGCATTGTTACTGTGAAGAAGAAGCGGTGCAACTTGAAATTATTGAAATAGTCCTATAACTCCAGTCTCACATTGAAGGTTATTAACTTAACACTCATCCAAAGGTTTCGTTAACCTCCAAATATCTCACATGACATGAGTAAAAACGTATTAAGATATTATCGCCTAAAAGTAATCAGTTGATACATAATTCGATTTTTATTATTTTACCCATTAAAAATAAATTTTAAATTGACACGAGTATCGTTAAGTTTCCAATTTAGGATGGATATTGAGACCTGCACGGCTTGTTATAATCAGTTGGATATAAACCGCCGTATCGAGGCGGCTTAAAATACTCCCCCGCAATCCCACGCTGGCAGAACAGGGTGTTGTAAGAAGCGACAGAAGCCGACCTGCTTGGTGGTAGGGCTACGCGATTATATTATCAGTACTATTATGATGTCATTAATATTATAATTAGTATTTTTATGTTTCCGTGAAGCGTGCCTGGCTATCTACCACCCTCTTGCATGCGTCAGCCACCAAACGACTCGTCGTGTTCCGATTGGAAGCTTAAGAACCAGTACTTTCGTACTTTTTTATTATTTCCTAGCTAACAACGCATCAGTGATACCTTGGATCTTACCATCAGGTGCTCGTTTGTCGGCTATTTACATAAAAACATGTCTCTGAGTGTCTAAATACCACAAATACTGAGGAGATGTTCCTGCAATTTCACCAATATATTAATGATGATTTCCGAGCAAGTTTCTCGTCTTTGAGACCATGAATAATTTTCAAACCGTCAAATTTTCAACCGTTTCAAGCGGGAATCAAACCCGAGATCACTAACAATTGATTACCTTGTCTGTGGCGGCATTAACTGACAATAATACCGTTGTGAATGAGCTTGAAAAAAATAACAAAGACCTGATTAAAACAATTGAAATTTTAAAATAAAGTGTTTCAAACAAAACAATAGCATTATAAACATTTATATATAACAATGAGGGACTGTTGTCTCGTTGTTCGACGTCGACCGGACAATTCGACAGTTACGAAATCTTGGCAGTCTGCTGTAACATCCTTTGTAGTATGCTGGGTTTATTAGCATTGTAACTACAGTGGGGATATACCCTAGTCTAGTACCAGTGATATGGTACGATGAAAATTTTATAAATTTCAATGAAATTTTAGCAATTTTCCTACTGACTTCTCCATAAAAGAGATACTTACTGGTAAAGCCATGTATATCGCCATATAAATTTGAATAGAAATCTCTGTCATGACTAAACGATTTCAAAGACTATGCTACGAATTTTTATACCCTTCACATGATCAGATGATATTTATGTGTATTATTGTTTCGGTAAGGTATACTTATACCGACCTTACAACACCCTGTTCTATATATGAACCGCCTGATAAATGAATACTAATTGTTTTGAATGCGGTTAATATTTATGAACGTAAATCACGCTTCCCGAAGCAAAGGAACGGCGAGGCTATTTAAAAAAACTGAACATTAATTTAGTAAAAACAGCGCACAGCATAAACCTAGAAGGTCTAGAAGCGTAGATATTTGCGCAATATTAGCTTATATTGATAATTCGTCAGAATTATGGTACAATATTTGAAAATCTCTTATAATACTGTGACATACGATGCCGAGTTTTGTCCGAAAATAATTATTTCATGATGTTAGAATATTAGAAATTAGTGATAGTTATAAATAGACTTAATTGTGTTAGAACATATTCAACCTGTTTTTTACTTTTTATTAAAGCTTTATTGTCAATATTGAAGCCCAAACATGATTTTTTTTTTATTTTAATCCGATTGTGGATCTGTTCGCGTATAACGTGGAAAGTAAAGTACATATTCAGATAATATTTGTTATATACATCATTTAAATTATGGATCAAAATCTAGAATGCTTTTGATCCCGGAAAATGGATCTGTTCCCTCGGAATAGAAAACAATAGTTAGTATAGAATAGACATTCTATTAAACTTGATTATTACTTTAATTATAAGACTGCTTGGAGATGAGTTCAATATAATAGCCACAAGTGCATTGTATAACTGTTAGTAGAAAAAAAAAAACTTCTCGGGAGTTCTTGCCGCTTCTTCTTCAGAGACCACTCGCGGTGGGGGTTCGTTGACGCGAAGGCGTAGTTTGACTTTCGAAAATGGTTATAAAACTAACTTCGTGTAAAATTATTTCATTAATTCATTCATAAAAATAGGAAAACTGATCAATAAAACAGTAAAAGGCGCAAACATAAAATTTATCAAATGTCTCATATATTAATGATAAATATTTCCGGCTAGAGTGCCACTCGTAAACGTATAGGCCAAGATTTTTTAATTAAAGCGAGGTCAGTTTTCTCAAATAAATATAAAGAAAAACTAGCTTGCTGTTTTATACTAATAATAGTTGGAACAGAGTCAATAATCACAAAAACGTCCCTGCAGCCCAGTTGGTAGAGCGCCTGCCTCTAAGCGAGCGGTCCCGGGTACCGATTCATACTAGGACACATATTTTAATGTCAGTTGAATGTCTTTTCCCGGATTGTGGACGTGTGTGACGTTGTTGTATGTCTAACTATGCAATACAGAGAATCCCTGTGTTCGAGTTCGCATGTCGGATTATTGATCATTTATTTATTAGTTATAGAGTGAGAGATGATAATGAAAATTAAATAAATAATTGTTTCTCCAATTATCACTCTATCACCTTGTCATGGAGCGTTTGCATAACATTTAATCAAGGAAAATATACTATTCATGGAATACCGGGATAGAGCCACCTTGCTTTGTTTGATTTAAAACCATAATACAATAAATTGTAACTGATAAATGATATTTTTTTTTGCAATTTAACGCGGCATGTCAAAAACTATAACATTATTGACAGCTGTCACAGACCGCCATCTTGCTCGGAATGTTGGAGGATTTATTGCTACTTGAGTCTCGATGGAGAGCGGTCAACTATGCTATAAAAAAAGGAATAAGCAAGTAGTGAGTTTCTGTGTAAATATAAAAATATGAACAACTAAATCTTAACACAGTTTGGTATGAAAAATATTGCAATTACACATTCTGTTGTAAAGAAAATTATTTCACGTAAGTCTTGCTTCGAATTAACAGATGAAGCCTGACTATAAAAATTGGCGATTTTAGCAATATATTTGGATACAAGGATTATCATATCTGAGTTTAATGCAATTGTGCATGGCACGCAGTCACCAGTGTCTGTGTGCCGTAGAACTCCTATATCAATAACAAAAGATCGAATAAAGTGATATATTAAAAAAAACATTTGAATGAATGTTCTCAAACGCTTATCACAAAGCACATAATTCCAAACGCATTCCAAATAAGAATTACCATAACGATTCCAAATTTCAAAGCTAACGGTGGCATCCATGCATTCCGCCCGTGACGTCACGGTGTCAACGCCCGGTGACGTCACGATCAGCTGATGGACTGTTGGTTTTATTTATAGATGCAAGCGTGATTGCGGACTGCTTTAGTGGTTGTATGATTGCATGTCTTGTGACTTCTCAATGTATCGAACTTATGCGCTATTCTAGCCAGCTTTAACTAGGATGTCCGATATGTAGTAAAATTCATTACGTGTGGCTAACTACCACCTGCTTCTAATACGTCTGGTGAAATCTCTTTACCGTGTTTCAATCTCTGTGTTCAAGAGCCAATTATTAAGCAAACGCCGAGGAAATTTCAGCTCTCTTATACTATAACGAGTCGCTGATCCCGTTCTGGTGGCCATCTGCCCGTCAGCTATTAGTATAGAAAAGTATTTATATATTGTATTTATTATATAACTACAGAAAAGTATTTCGTCTTGTATTTTGGTTGAATAGCAAGTAATTTTGTTTCTAAAGGAATATTTAAATGAAGAAAAAATTGAAGTAATTATGTGAGAGACCGAATCGATTTAATGTATTAACGATTTTTAGTCGAGTATTTGTCATTTGGCTCGGTCGCACAGTTTCCTCTACCAAGCTCTAACTGGATTTTGACAAAGTTAGCTCACATCTTTCTCGGTATTATGTCAAGACAGTTTTTCATGGTACACTCAAGGCGAATTAAGCAGTGAGTTCGATGTGTGAGACTACAGAATTCCATGGTGCTCCGTATAGTAATTCACCGATTCGATCCTAAAAAAACCTTTCGATTGGCATGAAACGACTTTTAAGATAACTTATTACATTTTCTTTTTTTTATATAGTAAAATTCCTATTAATTTTTAATTTTATGTGAGTTATATATATAATTCAGAAATAAATAATATACAGGGGAACGTTAAGGCTGCTTTTTAACAATGTAATATTTTTAAAGTGTTGTTTTTTTGAATGAGTTAATTACAGAAAAACTTTATTTGCCGTTTAGAGTCAAAAGTTTATACATTTGATCGTCTTTACCTATTTTCAAAACAACGTTTCAAACTTGTTCGTCTGTAGATAAATAGCCAAGAAACGAACAGATGGGTCATATTAAGTTAACTGATTATTTCCACTCGGGCTTGGAAACTATATAATGGCATACTAATGACATCTTGTGGCTTTATGGGATTTAAAATGAACCGCTCAATTCATTGTTTTCTTTAACCCCATGATCTCTACTGCTCCTCGATTATTATTATTAATTTAAAAATAGTACCATTTTCATAACCGAGTTAAATGCCTACATCGAGCTATGCATCGAAGTGTTATTATCAACGGGGACGTAGCTTTTAAAAGCAAACAATTATGAAAGGTATAACATATTTTGATAGATCAAACATTTTTTCAGAAATTACCTTTATTCATAATTTTACTTACTATTTTCCTATGTGTTAACAAGGTTCCGGTATTTTTTTTTTTTTTTTTTATTGAGGACATTATGGAAAACCTTTAGATTTAACATCACATAACAAATATATTGATACGGGCCCGAAAAAAAGCATTCTGTGTATGTAATACCAACTAATCATAAGTTAAACTTTTAATAAGATTTGACAATAACATTTGATTCTCATTATACTACACTTTTGTCTGAAAGTTATATTTTAGCTTCAAAAAGTGGCAACCCTAAACAAATGGTTATCGGTCAACAATATACCGGTTTTCATTCAAAACTTGCGGAAGTCAGTTCTGTCTCTTATCTATTCTGTGTTACGCCTCCATACGTCACAGGTCACAGGTCAATGAACTGGGGCTTGTTCTATCAAAATCCGAATTTTAATAACGCACTGCACGTCACGGGTCCAAGGGTGAATGAACTACGATGTCCAAGCAAGCTCTCAGCAACTAGACGAGACACGTATTACAAATGGGGTAAAGTTCAAAATTGGTTGACAATTAGAACTATTAATCTCGTGGATGTTACTAGAGTCTTTGCTAGATACAAATAAAAGTGTTGATTGAATCAAAACAACAACTCATCACCAAATTAGAGACAAAGATATAAAAATAATGATTATGATAAACGTATGAGAAAAGGATATAAATGCTAAAATATTCAATGAATTAATGACATTATAAAAAAGACTTTAAATAAAGCCTAACACGTGCACGAGGGACCATGCAATTTTATAAGACATTTTTGATTAGATTGAGGTCGCGGCTAAATTACGGTGGCGCGAAGCTTAACAGAATAACAGGTGACGTTTGATAGTAATACATTTGACATGAACGTTTTGTTTTTCCTCTTATATAATACAACAGTTTTATTATTTATGAAGTGTAAGCTACTGGCTGCAAAGAATCATAATTGGGCGCGATGGAATTACGCAACAACCTCAACCTCAACCCATCCAACATAAAATGGTGTACTTTTGTTTAACAGAACCTACGAAGAGGTCACCGACTGGTTGCTAGCTCAGGAAGCAAACGCGCTTATAAACAACCAAGCAACCATACATGTATTTTCATTCTCATTCTTAAGGATTCTTGAACAAGTGAACGCGTAATTAAACCTTACTCAGAAATACAATCGTAGTACTTCGTATTGTAGTCGTGCCATCGACCGCTGACACAGAGCCAAAATTAAATTGAATTGAAATAAACAACGCAATGAAAGTAAAAATATTTTATCATAAAAATATCACTCGCCATTCTACATAACTCTCTACTCAAATCTATTAATGTAAAAAAAACCCTATAAACTCGAACGAAGTATATATTTCGCGTACTTAAAAATCTGGCTTTGATTTCCGTCCGGTTATTCAACCATTTCACAATTTCTTCTCCATGACACAGTAGCTTTTTGAATTGGAAGTAAAACAAAAAAATATATGCATAAGTTAATAATGAAGCCAGCCGCGGTTCGTGGGGATGGGAGTTATAGGAATTATGACCCAACTCCAATTTACTCGGCTCATTTTACTACTAGCGGCCCGCCCCGGCTTCGTTCGGGTAAACAATTTTGTTTTACATATATAAAGACAAAATATAGCCTATGTCCATCCTGAATAATGTATATTTTAAATGGTATAAGAATTTGCAGATAGGCGCCATGTTTCCAGAGATTACCTTCCACATACACACACCCTCAAAACTTTACACTCCCTCCTTATAATACTAATTTATAAATTGAATAAAGACTACGTGATGAACTAATTTGATTTGAGAGTTACGTTAGTTGTTTTGGTCTTCAATGTCCAATGCAACATAAAAACTTGTAACGTCACCAGGTAAACAGAACCGCACAGGACAGTTCGATTTTAGCTCTCGTCTTCCCCGACCCCGAGCGGGGTCGCATCCAATGACGGTTTAAAGGCCCTATGGCCAAAACCAACCTCGGGTGGTGTTCAGTGGGTAGGCCCCTAGGTTTATCGGGAGTCCCACATAACCAGCGCAACCGGCTGCACTAATATGCATGAGCATTCACAACACCCTCCCGCGCATCTCCGGAGGGCAGACTTTTCCATTAGTCTGGTTGCAAAATTGATTTGGATAAACTTTCCTATTCGCACTTCATTGGAACGCCTTATGTCTCAATTTTTCGCTAACCTCTTGTTAGTAGTAGTTAGGTCAGACGATCCCTAACCTGGTTGGTAGTGACTCTGCCTGGTGAGCGAAGGGTCCCGGGTTCGTTTTCCGGCCGGGGCAGACATTTAAGCGACAAATAAATGTTAGTTTTCGGGTCATGAGTATTGTGATGTGATATTTGTGTATGTCCGTGCCACTTGTAACACAGGGAATGTTAGTGCGGGAGTGTGAGTGTATAAACGTATATTAGGATTGAGAATTTGACACTAAAAAAATAGTTTATTTACCTATTTATAATTAATATCGATTAATTAAAAATATATATATATATTTATTTTGATCCGGAGTATTAATGCTGATGTAAGAAATTCCCGCCCTGCCATATCGTACGTTGGATTTGACTAGATTCTAAATTATTTAGATTTCTATGTAAATATTCCAATTTAAAATCGAATTCTGGATTATTGTCACCTTCCATTTCGAAATTCGATAAATTTTCCTAATAACTGTAATAAATGTCTATTGAAATCGATTCTCTTCTGAAGTTCCCTATAACCTGAGACGAGTTAAAAATAGGCAATCTATTTGACTGATCGCGTCAATAAACAGTTTTGATCACTAATAATCAAGTAAATTATAAAACATTTTCATAAAAAAAGTTTTTAAGGGCCAAGAGTGATCATTAAGGAATTTAAAAAATTATTTCAGCTGTAGATAAAATATATATCAAGGTTGAATAATTAATACCACATCATGTTAAAATAATTCGCTTTACACATGAATAAATGTTAGTATTCTAACTTGAGATGTAAAGCGTACAGGTAAAACTTCAAAATTTAATAATAAACCTTAATAGTTAGAAATAAAGTTCAATTTGCTTTGGGTATTCATATTTCGTAACTCTACGCCACTGACCAGCAAGGCCTTACAATCTGTTGTAACTTGAGTTCATTTAGTACTCGAAACCTACTTAAATATACATTGAGACTAGTTTGAATTTATGTATCCCTGGTACCTACTTGTTTGTAGAATGTAAGGATTAAGTTAAAGCTTATAAAATGGTCAATATAGACTTAGAAAAATCTTAACGGGTGGACAGTGCATCTGGTGGTCACTTATACGTAACTAACCACCACCCTGGAGGATTCTGGCATAACAAGAAGCCATGATTTTCGATAGAAATACATTGTTTGCATATATGGTCGCAATTGGTCAATCTCTAACAGACGAACAATGATTATATGGACCGTTTATTTTAAAAGTGGTGTAAGTCTATTATCACCATAATCATCGATTATGAAAGTGGTGTAAGTCCAATTGACAGAGGTAGGCTCCTCAAAATTGCACCATATACCGTTT
>DWPT01000514.1:0-23561 GCA_018251895.1 Agathymus mariae mariae
GGCGTTGGTATCCTGTCTTAAGTTTATTCAATTTTTGTTTGTGATAAAAACTTAATAACGATATCTGTTACGTTAAACATTATTTTGCTACCTCCAAACTAATTTGTAGTAACGAGCATGGAGGATAACTTAGATAGTAACTTATATAGTGAAGTATAGAGTCTCGTTGAAGTCTAATGTATGAAAGTAATTAAATACTCTTATAAAATTAAAGATAATTTATTACCAAAGTAGGCCAGTTATAATTTAATTGATCAATAAGCAATCATGAACTGTTTACTTCTTTCTTAATACTCCTATATAAAGTATTCAAAATACCTTACTGAGATCCATCGTGATGCTACTGAAATATCCTATATCAAAGATATATATTTCAAAGATTCTAGAAGGAGAATCATTGCTAATAATCATAGGCAAAAAAATCTTCCACCGTATCCGAGTATTATCAAAATCCAGGGCTAAGTGACTTCGAACAATATGGAACTGGCGCCATGGATTCAACCGTAGTGAGGTTGGCTTAGCGGCGAAGATGTATGAAGCTTCTCAACCTTAAAAAACAAACTGGCATTGGCATCAGATGTGAACACTGCAACCCATGAACATGGTTACACACCTCATAAAGAACTGAGGACGTGACAAACATGTTGCAAGCCCTGATTTCTGAGAACTGGTGGCTCATGTGAGTCGCTGACCTCAATTCAACCATTCTTGTTGAATCATCTTGTTTGAAGCACCTTATTAGACAGCAGAATGAAGAAAGTGGAAAAGAACTTAGTAATCTTGTATTAAATTTATTTGATTCACACTGAAATATATACGTAAGTCAAAGCGTAGCAAATACCCTAATAGATGGCATAATCCAGTTATTAAAGTCCGTGTCGGCAGAGTAAAAAGTCCCAGGTTCGGTTTCCAGCTGCCGCCAAGTGTAAAAGTGAAGATGTAAATGTACTCGGGTATTCTTTGTTTGTATTGTTTTCATGTGTATATCATATGTATATGTATATATCATGTGTATATCATAGTCCGACATTGGAAATAACAGTGTGTTTGTGTGTGTGGTCGTTTTGAAAGTTGTTTAATCATTTTTTAGACATCTTTGATAGGTTATTGTCTTGATACGTCTATATGAATACTTGTGTAAATGCCTTAAGAATGTTAATTAAAAATTAATCAATCATTTGGAAATGGTTAATAAGTTTTATTTATATAATAATAGTAATTACAGTCACGTAATATCACTGTGATTTCAATTGAAAAATAGGTAATACATAGTTAATACAATGCGTTTTGTAAAATATTTCACTTAAACGTTGTTGCCGATTTCATAGCAATCTCTTTGGCAGAAGGTATTGATCAGAGTTGAATGTTAAATGTTTAATGTAAAGTGTCTCTCAGCGTAGTCGGGGAAACCCCAAGCTCTAGTTCAGATTGTTGGATAGGTTCTTTTGACTTGACTACGTCATCATCATTACAACCCATATTGTCCCACGGCTGAGTTCGGCTCACCTCTCAGATTAAGAGGATTCAAGGCCAGAGTGACATTTACGGGTTGGCAGATATCATGGAGAACTCTCAGGGCTACATGTTTCACGATATTTTCCATCACCTTAACAAGTCATAATTAATTTGCAATACACACATAATTTGAAAGAGGTGCGTGCCGGATTTCAAACTTGAACCTCCCGTGCGGGAGTCCACCGTTCGTACCACTAAGCTATCACTACACATATACTTGGTAGATAATCCTTGGCTTGACGACTGCTGTATAAACATAGAATCTGGGACCGAATTCTTACTGCAATCATCTTTTCACCTATGGTCATAACCGAAACTTCACATAACTTAATTCACTTCTACTAACTTCACTTAACTTGGCCGATCATTAACACAAGTCGACGGGCTATAAACGCTTTTCCCACTTCGCCTTCCCATCTGCGCGGAATAGATACCGATGATATAGATGTCTGTTAATAAATAATCACTACATGGACATCATATGGACCGATTCTTTGTAACTAAAATATGAAATTGCTCTTTATTTCCTCACCCGACGACTTGCTCTGAATCTAGCCGTTTTACAATTACTTACAATGGAGGTTTTCATAGCGTTTAAGAATGGTAACTCTTTGGGGAATTACTGAACACAAGTTGAGTAAGTAAGTAGTGTAGGATTAAATATCAATTAATTAAGTATGCTTTCAAAACCAGATAGCCAGAACACAAAATACTGTCTGAATGTTTATAATGTGTCAATGATATTCATTTGCTTCCATTGCGACTACTTTGTGTCTAGCCTCCTTACCGTGAAACATCAAACAGGATTATATGGGTGAGACAGGTCCTTGGTCGAGCACGTACTAGGTGTAAACGGAAGTGAGAAGGCCCGAAAGAAAGTACTCGCGACCGGTCGTTTGTGGGCCAAGCGGCAGCAGGCCACGACGTCCGCGATTAGGGTTGTCAATGTTCGGTAGTGTTCATTTTTGAAATCATTTTTAAATACACAAAAATAACATGATACATTTACGCTTATTAACTGGAATTACATGTCCTAATTACACAATACCCATACACGTATTCGAAGAACTTTTCACCCAGTGGGCATACTAGGCGTAATCGTTAGTCACGCAGTTCTTGAATGCTTCGAGAAAAATATATGTCACCAGTCACACGCTATACCTCTATTGATAATTAATATTTAGGTAGTATATTTATTTTCTTCAAGTCGTCGGCACTAGCTTACTACAGTGTACACTAATGAAGCAGTCAAGTAACTCTTATTTTTCCAATTTGATTTACCTACAACACTTGCAATAAAATATTTTTTACATAAAGCTGTTTATAGCGATTTTTTCTGTAAATGTCTTATTCGAGTAACAGTATTAAATGTTGCATTAAAAACATTAATTCTGAAGTTTAATATTTTAAGTTTAATATTACTTTTAATTTTTGTATATCCATTTAATCACTGTACTGTTCGATGGGTGAGCATTTTTTATTAACCTATCAAATATTTCCTGCTGAATTTATTATGACTTTATATAATTTTGACTCCTTTGCATTTCTCTAAAATATTACATTTGCATCATATCTAGAAGTTTCGATTATGTAATTATATGTAACTTATACGTTGCTTTACATATAAACAACTGGTTAACTTATTTTGAATAAAAATGTGTTAATATTACAAAATTTTTAATTTGGGAATACCTTAATAAATATGATATTTAGTTATTCTTAGTAAATTTGGCCAAGAAATTAAGCTATCTGGAATGTTTTACAATATGTCGAAGTGTCATGGAGCAAACTCAAAAACTTGTTTTAGTATTATCCTGCATACTTTTTAAAATCGAAGAAAGAGAAACAGTATATTTGCAATAAGGTTATGGAAATTATAGATTATAATTAGTATTTTTTATAGACTTTGCGTATAATTTAATTACGAAAGATAGCTTACGAAAGATCGATAACGATGAAATTTAATAATTATGTAAAATGGATAAAAAATGATTTTTATATGGCAAAATCATATTTCTTAAATATAAAATAGTCTGACTTTCATTTAATATCCGCAAAACAAGATTTCTCTTTAAAACATAACTTTTGAAATTTTACCTCTTCCGAGTTAGCGGCTTACGTAACTTTTGAACTGTAAAGTTAGTTGACTGTTTTCCTGGGCTGTCTTGATTTAAAACGTTCTGAAAAGAGAAAAAATCTTTATTCTATGATAAGATTACAACATTAACTGGCTATTGTAATCTGTAGGCCTAAACCTTAGTTTCAAATTATGGTAATCGGTTATTGATAACAATGGTAATTGTATTTACAAAAAACCAAAATGATTTCGAATTGAAACTTGAAAAATGATTAAATAGTTACTTTTACCTTAATGAGTATTTTTTAATTATTATAAACCTTGCACGTTGCACAATATTTTTGATGCGTATTATAAATAAATTATTATTTGCATGGGTAAAGGAGAACACCGTCAGATATTCTAATATCTCCTATTGGCTAGTTTTTCTGGACCGGGAATTATTATTTTTGATCGATATTTAATTTTTAATGAGAAAATAAAATACACTTTCCCTTTAAATTATTTTATTTTGTTTGGTTGTAAATAAAAACAAATGTACCAATATTGTTGAGGTTATTGTTACAGACCGACATTTCTATTAGGAGATGATTACGTTGTATTGACAGCTACATCTGACACGCCTCTGACATACGATCCATCTGACTATCGTAATTAGTGAAATGGCAATTGAAAACAATATGATTATTTAAGTGACTGCAAATAAAACTATAGTTTTAGTCGACTCAAGATTGAACACGTGCTATGCGTGCTCTGTGAATGAACGAAGGCGATGTTGCATTTTAAGTCCATCCAGTCTATTGCAGGGCCGAAATACGAATAGCTTTAACGTCAGCTGAGGATGGTAGGTACAATAAACTTCTGACACATACATAATCACAAGATAACCATTGTTAAAGAGCCCGGTTATCGATTCTAAACTCGTTTGCATATTCGAATTTCAACAAGTTCAATTACTGAAAGTTAAAATAAAGGAAGTTAAGAATGAGTAACACAAATATTTGGAGTAAACGTGCCACATTGCGAATACGTTGACCTTACGACAAGTGCCGTCGTTGTGTGCGTTTGTGTGTGCACTTGACGACACTGTTATGTTACGAACTTGTAGAAAATAAGCAATAATGAGAATTGCTGTGACTTAATGAGCTTAAATTATGAGTGATTTTTACACGTTGGTGTTCGATAAATAGGAATACCATCTAATGGTAAATAGTTAATCATGGATATTGTTAAAAATCTATTTTTGATTTAGAATAATATTCGTGGTTTTCAGAACAAATAAAAATCATAAATACGAATATAGTAGAAATTTGAAAATAAAAATATATAAAGTGTGATAACGTTTTTAAAATGAAAATGTTAATATAGTCATAGAGCAAAGAACGAAATGAGTCGAAAAAGATTCACCCGTGTTTAATGAATAAGCATTAAAAATCTATTTCAATACTAACATACAGTTTTTTCAGGAAAAAAATATTTGGAATAAACTCCTATCTTGCAGCTTTTATTTTAATATTATTTTGCCTATAGTTATAATACATAAATTAATTAGCTATCATATTTTTAGCTACCCCCTCATAAGGCTGCGGTGTTAACTATAATTGAATTGTAAACCCATTTGGTACATGTACACTTTGTAAAAATACCTGACTGCCACCGATGGCTACTACAATTTAATATGTATAGGAATCGCTCATCTGTGTGAGTGTTAGAGACTCCGTTGGAACAAGAGAAAGTCCTCGAGGTCCATTCACAAGCCGCATACAAATATTTGTGACCGCCTACAATACTGAAAACGGGTTTAGAGTTTTCTCAGTTTGGGTGACGTTAGACTAAATGTATAACTTTAAGTGAGTGCGGTACCTTTATTACGAAATAAACGAGATGAAAAGAAAGCAGACAGCATACTCTAAGACCAATAACTGAATCGTTGTATAATAACGCTTATTTTTCAACAAAGGCGAGATTAAAGGGCATGTATAAGCAGTAAGGGCAAATATGCACATAGAAAGTAGTTTAATAATATATTACGGAAGATAAGAAAAAGGTCTAGACAAATACAATAATAAATAAAATCAAATGCAGCATACCATTAAGGTACAAAATTATGCTATGTTTGCGCGTTTCTTTTTTATAAAATACAGCTTTGACATATTAATTTATAATCCTAATACTATTATTTATATTTAGTATATAACTAATCAAATTACTTATATTATTAAGAGAGAGTGCGAACTTTGTTAGTTTGTGTACATGAGTAATCTCTGGAAACATGGCACTTATTAGAAATGTCAATTTACCATTTGAAATGTATATCCGGATGGACATAGGCTACATATCAAGAGTATATGTATAATATAAGATAATATAATATTTAATTGTTGATATCCAAAAATGTCGGGACGGGGCAATTGTTTTACATAAACCGAAACCTCGAGAGAAGTACCTACGGTAAAAGCAAAATCCATGACCAAAGGTATATATTTTATCCGAATGTAGTAAGTTTTGTAAACAGTAAAAAATTGTAGAAATTATAGAAATTTATGACAATACCGAAGATCCAATGAAATAATAATAATAATCGAAACACACGATGGAAATCAAAATAACAGCTTTTGAATGTTAAATACAATATTGTTTAAAACACCACAAATATACTATCCTTTCAATGCTAAGAATTAATAATAAAATAGCAAAAGCGATATGTTCGATCAGAGTATACCTTTATACTAAATTCTTTAATAACAAACTGACAATAGTTGTAGACATCCACTATGACAATACAATAAAAGTATCAATATTGCTTTAAAGTCGCGTTTGGTTTTACGTCACGTTATCAATTACAGTTTAGGCACATATACATAACTTTAAGTGAAAGTATGGAGCTGGCCCCCACATACTAATGTTCAAAATGTTTTAAGATTCCGACTCCACACGTTTGTTGCCAACACTTTTCTCCGTCGAGACATGCGGAGTCGGCAAATAAGCTGAATAAATTAGTAAATCGAACTTGACCAACCCCTCTTTGATGGCCAAAGAATTAAATAAAGCAGACGAGCCTTCTTAAACGAGTGTATAAAAGATGACGTTTTCCGTCATCCACGGTATTTTTTAAAGCAAATATTATTAATTTTATGTACTCATAGTTCTGAGATCTGTGTCATATTATAAATGGAAGGTACGGGGTAAAATTTTCATCCATGTTACCGAGCTTCGCAAGAAGCATCAAACAGTCATTAAACCTTGTTGATTTACTTGGTGCGGTCTGAAAAATGCTGACTCGTGGCAGCATCAATTTAAGTGAAGACACAAAAACGCAGAGGAATGGTGAAGCCTGGACGTCCGTTATTTAAAATCTATTACGAAGTATTTGGATCGCATAAATGAATTATTGTGTTATGATCGTATGAAATAAAATCTTTAGAATTTGAAATTATTTTTTGTTATAAAGCTACTATAGTTTTAATTATAGTAATTTGATTTAAATTTAATGCTATAAACAGTCAATAAAAATCAGAAGAAATTACTGTCTGAGTGGTGAATGATCTTTGCCCGCTGTGGCTACCATCACTACTTTCCTTCCTTGCCTGTGTGACGTAACTCTATAAAAGAGAGTGCGGTGAAGACGCCGCCGCTATACCGTTTCCGTACGCTAGGCTGGGCCATAGCGTCCCGACCACCGCCATAGAAAGACGCGAGCGGAACTCTTCCGCTGGAGCCTCTACGGACTCAGTGAAAAAGTCAAAAGGTGAAGTGCCCTTCAAGGACATCGAGTGCATGTGTTCACGTGTTCACGTGTTGGTGTTAAAGTGTTGTGATCTCGTGATAGCAACAGTGTCCCCGTGACGGCGGCTGGATCTATGGCTGGCACTGTCGCGATCGCGGTCATGTAAGCGGTGATGATTAAAGACCTCTGTTTGTTTCAGATACGAGATGAGGTCGTTGTTATTATTAGCGGCGGTGTGCTGCTTAGTGTTGTTGGCTAGCGGAAGTCCCATCTCCCGGCTGGACGAGGATAAAGAAGTGAGTAGGCAAGCGGCGGCTGCGCCCGCGGCGGCGGCGGCGGCGCCCGCGGCTTCCTCCGACGACGATGAGGATGACGAAGACGATGACGATGATGACGTTGACCTAGATGACGCACTAGGTGGCGACGGTATGTCGTGATTATTAAATTGTTGATTTTGCTAAATTAACATAACAATATAGACAACAGAATAAATCGAGCATTAGCTTAACAAAGCTTGTAGCCTACTTAGAATTTTTAAAGAAAAAGCTTTAAAAGTGTGATTCGTAATATAAATAAAAAGTCTTAAAAATATACTCATATTTTGATACCATTCGGCCATATAATTCTGACCAGAAAGTATGTATAGACAAGATTCACATGAACATTATAATGTATTTACGTATCGTCGATGGTCCCGTTCGAGACTAGTTGATTAGTTTACCGTTTAAATAAACAGGAGTTGTAACGGTAGATCTTGGCTCCAATCAGTGTGCCAAGCGTTTTGCATATTTTACATTACATGAAGGGCTACTTTGGCCTTAACTTTAAAAACCTATATAGTAAAAGTTATATCGCATGCGCACCTGGGTATCTGAACATTACACATTTACGATCAATAACTTAGTCCAATCATTGCAAATATAGCTATTTATGGCATAATTTTATGATAAAAGCCTGCTCTATAAACATGCAAATTGTGCTAACGAGCTAGTTGACTCCATTATATATGAGTATATGATTCAAATATGTATTGTTACATATTTCTACGTTAGACATATTAGGTTAACAAAAGTGAATATATTCCAAAACATTGTTTACGGCCAAAAATGTATACATAAAAAGCCTAATGCAGGCAATTTCATAGAAAGTGTTACGATTGATGATCGCTAAAAATTCCATTGAATCAGGACGCGAACGCCGACGGAATGTGTGCCGAGGAGCGTAACAGGTGCTCTCATTCGTTAATTAATTCAAACAGAAACACTCAATCAAAGAAAATGACGCACCTCTGCTTTCTAACGTGAGGCTGGCCTTGCTCAGAACGTCATGCACCACGGCACATCTAACTGTACGCTCCACGGTTCATTTGCGTTTATCAAATAATATAATATAGAAATTGTTAAATATACAGATGCTTATAAGTTTATTTTTTGTATTTATCAATATTTTTTATTAAGTAAATTTGGATTTAATGAATATAAAATAAAGTTTAATTATGCTTCATTTATACTCAGCGTAATTTGAAAATATTAAGCGAAGTTAGGTATTTACGTTGAATACATACTTTCAAGTAATGTCAAGTTCATTTATTAGCCTGAATTATTGATTACGATCTACATGAAAGGAACTAAAATACTTGATTTTAATTATTCACAAGCGCTGTTTACCCTTTTGAAAACTGTTATAATAGTTTAAAATGTTAATTTTAATGCCAGATTAAATCTTCTCAGATGATGACGATGACGATGATGACGATGAAGAAGATGAGGAAGAAGGAGAAGACGACGAAGACGACGACTATTTGGAAAGGTTCTTTGATGATATCTTAGGAGGTAAATGAAGTCACCCCTCACCTTCATGTCTTGAAATAAAAACTTGAATATTACTTTCTAAACAATAGAAATACAATTTTGTAATGCTCACGTGATATTTTCGTTTATCCTCCAGAGGACGAAGACGATGATGATGATGAGCCGGCAGCCGTACAACCAGTTGTGGCCCCTGTCGATACTGTTGCGGCCGTACCTGCTCCTGTTGCTGCCGCCTCCTCCGCCGAAGAAGCCGCATCAGCCGCCGAGGAAGTCGAAGGATCAGAAACAGAAACTGCCGCAGAAGCCGAGGAGACTGAGGCTCAAAAAGAGCCCGTAAGCGCTGAAGTTGAGACCCCCGCTGTCAGTTCAGAAGTAGCTGCGGCCGCGCCCGCGGACGCTGAAGAGGATGAAGAAGAGGAAGACGACATTACTGATGCACTCGAAGACGACGAGGACGATGAAGATGACGAGGAGGAGGATGACGACGATGACGATGATGAACTCTCCGATGCACTCGGCAGGAAGATCTCCAAGCATGCACGTGAGTCTAAAAAACTGAAGGCAAGCATCGCGACGCATGCGAAAAAGAGCGGAAAAAAAACTAGCCACTACGGCAAAGTAAAGAAAACCAAAGTGACATCTGCCGCGGTTGCAGCCGCAGAGCACAAAAAGTTTAGATAGTTAGTGAACAGCGTCGGAGCCCCGGGCGCCACCGCCCTCTATCCACCTGAGAGACCTCCGCGGTCCCCCCTCCTAGCTTAGCTATTTATTGACTATTTATTTATTCTATCTAATTTATTTTATATATTAAGTGAGTGTGCTTGATGCGTGAATGCGTAAGTATGGAGAGTTAAATTAATGTCTAGATCATGTCACAATAGTTTCGTGGCAATTTATTTGAAATAAATCTGTTTGTTCGAATTTGCTGTGTGAAATTTTTTATCTTTCCTTAGCAATGATTTGTGCGTGATTACAGGAATTTCAAAAGTAATTCAACGAGTGAACCACGATCGGTCAGAACCCTAGTTGGTTATTTTAGGACAGTGACATTATCTAGTGATATTAATTTAATTGACTGATGTTATAATAAATGTTTACTAGTCAAATTCTTATATTTATATAAATTTTCCTCATCCCTAATATTTATTAATATATAATAATAACAAAAAATATTTGCAAATATGAATTTATTTATTACAGTACAATAGTATATTCATATACTTTTAATATTCCCATATCTTTTTAGTAGTAGTATATTTTTATTGTATATAATAATTAAATTTAGCTTAAGTAACTAGCTTTTTGACCGATTTATATATGTAATCTAACGCACAAACAAATCAACGTTGTTTTACCCGCTGTTCCGTATCATTATCAGTCATACCTATTTATGAAAGTCACGGACGAGATTCCATTTAAAGATCGAGTCGATATTAATCTAGAAATCCCGCGCGCGATCAATGAGAGTAGAGGGGTGTGCGCTTCGTAGACTGCCAAGGAGGAACTTGTTTGCTGTGGATGTGTGTTAACGGGTCGGCCGGAGCATTTTGTCTATCGTCCGCTTACTTTCCTATCCGGAGCCAGTTCATTGAACCCATCCGATTTCTTCTACAACCTTGACACTTTCTTTGACCTTGCTATAGCCCAACCAGGAGCGACCTTGAAGCATGTCTCTATCTGACCAGAATTCATAGAAAGTAAATCGCACTAAATACTCTCACTAAACGGGGAAGTTACCGTGAAATTTTCGTGTCCGAATATCCGACTCAGTGAAAACAAGATAATGAGATGCGAAAAGAGAAATTTTAAAACGTTTGTCGCTGAGAAATTCTGGGAGAGTCGCGAAGTATCATATTCGACCTAAATGGAACCAGTTTGTTACCGGTACCACGTAAACACATGATTCAACGCAGTCATTACCCTTTCACGTAAACGAAACTAAGTGCTTGTTTGAGAAACCCATACGCTCAATCCATGTCACTATATAGATAAAAATTAATAGCCAAACTTTGCGTGAACTTACGTAACATTTAAAAGTAATAAAACACAACGAGATTATTTAAGACGAAATTTACTCAAATTATTTAAATTATAACAAATCGGATGTAAAATGACGGCTAGTTTGGTTCTAATAACGTTTTGCATGTAGTCCATAATTGGATTTCTTCGTATGTAGGTACGTGTTGCGACGAGCAGTTTCTTTTACGTGTGGAAAATAGAAAATCCACCGTTGAGTGGTCCTTTTAATTGTTGGCGGCGATTAGAATTCAGTGGGAGCTCGCCAATACCGAAACAGTTAGTCGTTCGCGTGCCATCACAACGTGATTTGAATAAGATGTATGTTTTGTGGCATGAATAATCTACAGCTCGAATACCTAATTACAACTGCCATAGGCGGTTGCGTGATATCGTGAAGATGTTATTGAATTAGTTAATATTTATAGAGGTGACACTTTAAAGCGTGAGAGAAATTTATTTATGAAGTTTCATTTATGGTTACGTGAACTTTTTTAACGGTAGATTAATTTATAGTTAAATAATACTTATGTGATGTTTCATAAATTAATGAAAAGCCACATCTGGTCAGGTAATTAACAATGAAAAAACTATTTAATTCAACTTAAATATACAAAAATATAAGGTAATTATTACTCTTTAATTGGCATGGTAATCATTGATTGTTGGTAAGAGAATACTTGACAGGTAAACTATGAATGATGTAATTTAAATACCGCTATGCAATCTTGTCGAAGAAAATATTATCTAATTCTTAGGTATAACTAATAAATACTAGATATTCACTGATACAATAGTTATTAGAATTCAACAGGTCTGTACAAGATATAAATGCTGACAAATTTAAAATTTAATTCTCTGACTTATGTTATAGACAACATAATATAACACAAATCCATTTATGATACTAAAATGAAATTGCACTGATACGTAAGTACGAGTAAATTCCCTACGGGAATTTATCCTTGTACCACCTTCATTAAAACATCAACCATTAGGACAAAAAATCATTTGGAACATTAAACAATAAATAAAATATTTTTTTTAATAAAAACTCCAATTGTCAAAACTTACATAAAGTTTACTAAAATATGTCATATTAGTAACCTGCACTCAATTTGGTTCAGAAAACCTACTATTTTCGTTTATATATAGAATGCGCACCCGTTTAGTTATTATTGTTTTTATTAGGTTTTAAATATTTGATGTTTGCACCATTTTATTGTTAAAGGGATAGGTTTCCCTAGTTCTATGAATTACAAGTGCCCAGTGGTAGCTCATTGGATTGATCGTAGGTCTACCGCACGGGAGACTCGAGTTCGGTTCTTGCAACAACTCTAATTTTTAAACTTATGTCCGTAGTGCATAGGTATTATTAATTAGATTCAGTAAGCCAACCATCGTGAGGAAACCCGTATACTCGAGAGGTCTCCGCAATTTTTTTAAAGGTACATGAATTCTGGTGAACCCCACTTGGCCAACGTGGCGGAATCAAGAGTCATGGCCATTATTTCTCTCAGTGTGATGGGATTCCCGAGTTCAATAATGGGACAGTATAGGTTGTAATGATAAATAACAAATATATTGCAGTATCTTAATTTTAATTAAAATGTCTTATCGATTGAACCATTGCCCGGAATGACAAATATTTTAATTGATGACCTATAATATTAGTCACAAATGCTAACTAACATCTGATTTGCCTTAAGGTCGTTACATGGTGAATAGGGAGACAACAAAAATTTCAAGAAATTATGCACGAACTCGTATCGGTATGATATCGATGAATATATACATATATAAATATTTTTTTTCGATCCTGTTCATTTTTTATAAGTATAATTCAAATGTGATTAAATAGAAACTCCGTATATATTTTATGATTAAGCATACATAAGTAAAATCAAATCAATAACCACATAAATCTTAACTACTTAAAGAGGCAAACTGACCAAGTGAAATGTAATAAACAGGCGCCATGGGAGATGACCCAGTGAAGAAGCCACCGGTTCCAGCCATCTACATAGTCAAGTATAACCGATTCGTTGACAACATAATCGAGAAAATGAATGATATTCTGAAACGTTCGTACGATCCTGTTAGCGTGAAACTACAACCGATAGACGCCAATAAAAAGAATTCCAAACCAAAGAAGAACAAAAATAAGACCAAGAAAAGGTAAATTCAACAAGAAAACTGATCACTTGCATCTATGACTCGTCTATCTCGAATACATTTTTTGGCTAGTTATGGTCTAAATTCAAAAACACTTTCACCTCGTTCCATTTATTTATAATACTTAAATGTTATTTTAGGAAATCTTCAACTAAAAAGAAGAATACAGCACGTATTGGATCAGAGAAAGCAAAACTTAAGATAACGACGACTGAAATACCCGACAGTGTAAATAAGATCGAAGAGCGCATTACAGAGGAAAATAACATTGTCGAACAAGTTGAAACTGTGACGGTGGATTCTAGAGCTATAAAAGAGATATCTAAAAATGAGAGTAGCAAAGCTAAGCCGGCAACCAAGCCCAAAGCTCCAACTAAAGCATCTAAACCTAAACCCAAGCCACCTTCAAAAGCCACAACAAAGAAACCATCAACCAACAAAAATAAGATTAAAACATCGGAGAAAAACAAACCACGAGCAAAAGGCACGCTATACGGATTGTCATCCTTGAGGAGAACCGGAGACGTCGCAGTGAACATCATGTCAGAACATACCACTGTGAAGAGTAACTTCGCTGTCGGACCCCTAATATTGAGAGTCGAGAAGGAGGTATGCGAACTTTGATTTTTACATCTATACCTACAAAGAAATTGATCTATTAGTTACTTTCGAAAATTCCAGTATTTCTTTGTGTCTCAACTGTCATCGTGTCATCTGTCTCAGTATGGACAGAACACAAATACTTCTTACACTACGGGGTACGGATTTCCCCCATGTATAATCGTAAAGGTTTACAGCCTTTATACTCCAGGTTTCTCCTCTGCGAATTGACGGACACGTCATTAAGTTATATCGATTAAATATAATGTATTTTTAGGTTGGTCGTGGCTCTAAAAAAGAAATAAAATCCGCAACAGCAACTACGGCCGAGATGACCGGCAAAATTAGTTTAAGGGTCAATAACCAAGGCGTTGCGACGCTGCACTCCATAAAGGTTTTGCAACCGAAACAGGTGTGTATCTTTTAACGTACATCATGGCAATCACGGTAGTTTATTTTCTAATAAACAAATCAACTTGACCAGTCCCGGCGTGGCGTTATAATGCATAATCTATTTAAAAGAAAGTTTGGAGCTTTTACCATGTTTTTTTTACGTATTCACTCCACAAACAGGTCGATCGCCCAGCCGACGGGCCCTCCAATGGTAAGTGGTCATCAGCACCATACCAGTTGATGATAAAGAAGAAAACGAACAAACTTTTCGTCATTTACTGGTTCTTCCATTACTTCTGTAGATTATTGAACTATGACAATGTCATCTTCATTGTTAATTGTTAAAAAATTATGAAATATCAGCTCCTCTAGCTGAAAGTCCCTCGAAGGCTTTCGATATGGATTATTATTGCGGACTGTCATCGAATGAGAGCAGCAGAGACCAATACCTTTAGACGTGCCTTACGAAGCTAGAAAACCCAATATTTTTAGATTTAGCATTCCCGCCCGAGCATAATATTGCAACCAATTTGGCTTTTAAATTTATCTTACCTTAAGCTCACGGGTCACATGGTAGATGAATAATTTTAATGGCTAAACACTGAAAAATGGCAGAATATATTGATATCCATTATATCAAACAATCAGGTGATTATCGCGTTTTAGTTGCAAGTTGGGAATGTTCCCCAGATTGAAGACTGTCAAATAATAATTTATTGACATTTGACGTCGCTTGAATAAATTGACATTTAAGTTAACGTCAATTACAGCTGATTCGATGAATTTACTCATATTAATAAACTTGATTGTTCATGTCCGAAGTATAATTAAATGACAACATTTATTATTTTCACAGGTCCGCGTTGACAGTAACCATGAACGAACTAGAGAATTGGTGTGGCAACGCAGTGCGAGGATTGCTCACGTCGTTTCCGAAAAACTACTTTCTGCTTCTAAGCCCATGTTTCTACATCAAAGTGTGGTTCGTCAGTGAATATGACGCGAATTATCTTATTATTTATTCATCACATAATTTATTAATTGAGGTGACGACAGGTGACAATAAATCGTGCGTACTATTTTGATGCTGTCCAAATGATGGTGTTAAAATTGTATAAAGCAGTAAATACATATAAATTAGAAATGCATTTATAATTAAATTAAATGGAAAATCTTGAATTATTTATTTAAGACGATATAAGATATATTTCTCTCCAGTACATGAATATATTAAAAAAAAAATTGTAGGTTAAGATTAAATGTTTACGATACTCATAACAAAATAGTCAATGGATGCATTTATTACTTTAGAAAAAATTGGTGCTAAGATTATACTTAAATAATTATATTAATTTAATTTGTAATACGTTTTATGATATTTATTTTAAATAAAAATCTGAATATTTAACTTACTGTTTATTTGTTACATGTTAAGCTTAAGTAAGGAACACATTATGGATACAATAAATAACATCAGATTCATGTAAATATGCCAAAAACCCTGTAAATGGCATAAGCCTCAATTCCTCAAGCCGCTTGTCCATTTTTTTCATCTTCTCATAATAATCTTATAATTACAAACAAAAAAATCTTATTTTAAATTTTAACAGTGAATTGAAAAATTATTACCAATACCAAAAAATTTTTTTCTATAGAACATTATAAATTACTAATTGGTCTTTAAAATCGTAGCACGTATAAGCAAACTCGAGAAAAAAGCTGTCGGGTGTAGGTCGTAGTCGCACCGAGGATTCCATAAATACATCATGAATCAAGTCTGCGCTGCAAGATTTTGTGCCACTTCTTCAGTCCGAATGACTTGGCCGGTTATACGAAGGAAGACTTTAAAATTCGTACTACAATAATAAGTTATACATTTGTATATTTTGCGAATTTTATATTAAATAATTTATCACATCAAATTGAAGAGCGCCGCGAAGACAATTTTCAAGCATGAGCGCTCTTATTTATTTTTTATTTATTCAAATGTTCGCCATGATAGCAAGTATGTATTTAATTTTATAAATATGCACTAAAAAAATTCAACTGAGTCCAATAGTTTAAAAGATACATCGTTTTATAGATATGAGACACGTAAAATAACATTTTTTTTTTATAAAAAAAAATATTGCAGCAAGAATTTGATTGCAGATGAATTAAACTTATTTATGATTGTATTTAGTTTAACCTAGTTTTTGGTAGTAGGAGACGCATTCATAAACCAAATGGTACATTGAATAGTGTGAACGTAAACTACACAAAATTGTGCGAGGAAACATACCGTTCGTACAAACTACACTACGTTAAAATAAAACTTTGTCTTAAGTAATACAATTATGAATATGTTATACAATAATTACAATCATAATTGTATTAACAAATTACAATATTCCATGTTGTATAACACCTTAATAAATTAAATTTCAACATTGACACAACACGAAATAACATCAAAGCCTAGTTCACTGGTTGTAAGACAAAAATTCTAACGGTATTATTAATAGATATATCGAAAAGTAGGATCGCACGTAACGAATCCATCTTATAAAGCTTGAACAGTTTTGATTCCTTATTACTCCTGGGTTCATTGTCATCATTCACGTGACCACGCCAGTCACCAGCAGATCTGACTAAGTAATACTACCAATCATTAGTGACATCGGGCACTTGTATTGATGTTTAAATATGGTCAATGCTTTTATTTAACTTTGTACGCTTACCGTCGGTTTTACCGTGCGCTGTGTTCACACAACAATATTATACTTAAAGTAACATTATAATATTAAAACATGAGAGTGTCAAATGTCTTTGGGATATAATTATCTATAAACAACTATAAGTGGTAGCAACTAAGTGTATATACACACACATATATATACATATATATATATATATATATATGTGTGTGTGTGGGAATCGAAATGGAAGGCGATGAACGAGAGAGGTTATGACGTAGGAATGTGGAGGTATAGGTGGAGTGTGAGTGAGATATTATTAGATGTGAAACAGAAAGGGGGATGGAAGGAAGCGGGTGTACGCAGTGGCGTACAACACTTCGTGTTCGTGCATACACGAAGTTAAAAATAATAAAAAGTTACCGAATTATTTAAGACATTTAATTCGCGCACATGACCTGTATCTCACATATATATATAGTCCCTCCGACTACGTTGGAGTTGAACAATTAATTATACATATATACATGATTATTCAAAATTTTATTTTGTTTGCCTTGATCAGACATCGTTGGGCTTACTGTTTGGCAGATCAGATTATCATCACTTATAACAACAAGAGTACTCTTAAGGCCATAAATTAATAATTACACAGGGATGAAAAACTAACTATAATTGGAGGTAACATAACTAAACAGTAACATAATAACATAGTAATAAATAAAAGATTTCATTGAACTGGTGCTACAATTAGTGCATCGACATATTAAGATATGAACGCATGTCAAATATTTGAAAGTATGTGCTTTGTTTAATCATGTTTTTTTGGTTTCACGAAAAGCTATGGTGTTATAAAATGAAAATATATATTGAACCACTGATGTCTGTTCGTACGACAGACTCGCTTGTCCATATTGACTGTAGATGATATGGTTGACTGGAAATATCTTATGTATACTGAACAAATATTACTTGAAAATAGCCTTAAAAGGTATTTATTTATGAGTACAACATGTAATGTTTGTGAAAGCGATTCGCTTACATTAAACCGTTTCGCTTGAAGATGTAAAAAAGCAGAGTCGAGAATAGTTCTTTGAAAAAATTACCATACAGACACGAAATATTGTTGTTCTTGTCCACTTCTAAGCAAAATTGAAGCGTAAATCGCTTTTTTCGGGTGACTGAAGGGAACTATCGAGTTCTTTGTCGACGGGTTGATGAAAGCGAAATGTGTATTTAAAAAATAATATTTTAGTTACGCCTATGACAAAAGAGAGCAAAAAAAGAAAACAAAAAATTAGTTAACTGGAGATTCCGCATGGTGGCGCTGTATAGAACGTTACCACAATAAGACGTATTTACCGTCCAGGGTATTTAGATACAGATCAGTGTACTTAAACTAAATATACATATTCATCTATCTACTGGATACTTAGTTTGCCGGTCACGTGTCGTTTACCTCATTTTGTATTAATTCTTTCCCGCCATTTCTATCAGAGTTCAATAGTGGAATTTTGTTGTGATCTTCTGTCACTACGATCTCAATAGTATCGTCCGCTTGGTGCAACGACTTATACTTAGGAGGAGGTGTGACGTCATCTTTTTTACTTGGTATTATTGACATCGGAACTTGTCTTGTGAGCTCTGAAAATATACAAGAAATCATTAGTAGGAGGAGTTATTCAATTAGGTTTATTGACAATATAAATAAAAGTAAGTAGTAAATAAATTTTCTGCAATCCGACGAAACAGAAGTTTGAAATTTGGTATACTTTCTTAAATTGGAAATTAAAAATAAATAGCAAGGACATCATAACAAGGGTTCGGTATAAGGCACAGGAAAGTATTTCTTTGCAATTTTCAACTAACTTGAAAACAGAAGGATTTTCTTAAATCATTTCATAGTTTTTTTTGTCACCTCAAAAATGGATCATTAGTGTTTATGTTTGAGAAGGTTGGTTCCACTTTAATTTGATGAAAAACTAAGAATGAAGAATATCAGATGAAACCAAGAAATTTCACTTTCTTCAAATTGCAGTTGGGTTTTTTGTTAAAATATTTACTTGTCATAAATGCTGAATCCAATAAAATCTTCATGCTGCATACTAGCCGTCAAAGAAATTTCATGAAAATTTACTTATCTTTGATATAATCTACAATTTTATAATACACCTCGACACTATCGCAACATAAAGTTACACCACAGGTGCGATCCGGATTTATCAGTTTTTTATGCATATAAAGGTAAATTTATTTCGTCTGAAATGGTTTTAAATGGTTTCAGTTGCAACACCAAAACAATTTTTGCCTGAACAGCCGACAAACGAGCAGATAAGCCACCTGATCTGAAGCGGTCACCATCGCCCGTGGACATAAAGAACTCTATACGTATCACTGATGCGTTGTCGGCGAAGAAATAACAAGAAAGGAAGAAAGCATCAGGGATATGGACGGTCTTAATGATTGGGGTACTTAGTAATGTCCAAAGAGCTTCGAGATCTACTTTTACTTAGTTTCCTTAGATTCATCAATTGCTTGCATCCCGCGGGTGCTTCTTGAATCTCAAGTTATAAAATCCCACTAATCTCGTGGTGATTAATTTCAACGTAGTAAATGTAGTGTGGCCCAAAATGTTACTATAAAAAATTATAATTATTATTGTTTATCAACTTTAATTTATTAGTTCTTTACATTACGGTACATAAATACGTTGGTCCAATGCGGTTTGGGTGGTTGGTCAACCCATGGTTGTATGCTATGGAACTTGGCGTTGCAATGCGTGGCAATTTGCACCTTGGCCTGAAACACGTCGGTGATACCACTGATGTACAGACGTATCTGACTGGCTTTGACTATATATTTATTTCAAGGATCGCCAACGGAAAGTAAGTGCGGTTTTAATCGTATAACATTTAGGAAAACGTTAGGTGCCTTCGCCTCGGCAACCAACTTACCATCGGGAGGCGCATCTTCTCGCGTCGGACACTGACATAAAAATATTGAATCGGACTGCGAGCGATGGTGAATACCTTGCAAGGTGGCGTCCAGTTCGTCGGCGCTGAGCACCACCACGACGCTGGATCCGGCCCCGCTGAACACGGCGACGACGCTCGCCCGCGGCGACAGCAGCACCAGCGGCTGGCCGCGGGCCGACAGCGAGTTCGACAACGCACATAACCCTTTGGCTGCCGTGAAGTCTGCTCCTGGGGCATATACAGTATGCTTATTAATATACGGCAAAAACTGTGTTTTTTTTTCGTATTATAATGTTACTATTATGGGACCAATAAGGGTAGGGCACGTCGAACGATAAGTGACGTGCCCCCCCAAGACAGTGAGGATTTACTTGATGAGGCGCGCTAGCACATTATGATGATAACACGCGTCGTAGTAAGACGTCGTGGCTATCCTCTAATAATTTATATGTAGCAGTGATTTGTATAATGAATCATCTAAGTATCAAGTGCTGAAGGAGTAGTGAGGTGGCGAAATACAAAATAGTCTGCCTTATCACTACGGCGGCGATCTCTAAAAGGCACCCTTTAATGAAATATCCTAAGTGTATCTTAAATTTATTTCCGTATATTATGGTAAAAATAATTCAAGAATCGCAATTTATGTATTATGTATGCAATTGTAATATGTATATCATCAATAATATTTACCGAGAACGTATCTACAGTCGATGACAACGGGCATCCCACTTCCGCCCTGTTTCTTCGCGACGCGACTAACATACTGTCGAATGTACTCCACTCCTGGGAAGTATAGGCTGTTGCCCACGGTGATTAGGATGTAGGTGGATCCTGAGGTGCTCTGAAAGAGATACGAAATGATACAACAAATAGGACTTTGATTAGGTCGTGCGAACGTGAGCCTCATCTGGTGAGGTAAGATTGCCTAGTCAACGGGCATATTCGTGATTCGGTTGCATGGCACATATCAAATGATCAGTGTGATAAGGAGAATTTATTTAGTCGATTCTCACTATAATATAAATCAGTAATAAGATTGCTAGCTTCATTCAATTGTTAAGCAATAATTAGGTATAATTTCAAAGTTCAAATCTGAGAAATCTTTCGTTTGTAATTATGTTAAAAAATATTGTCCAAATTACAAGAAAACAATAAACAAAAAAAAGGATTAAAATAAACTTGGACGTGAAATACGTGAAGGTCGCGTTTAAATCACATTTACAGTCTGAAGAGTCATAGTTAAGTATACCATTATACTAAAGTTACGCTAAATTCACAGGTACTTAACTTCTTTATATATCTGTGAATTCTCTTACATTTGAATCTTTACAAGCTCAAAACTTAAATGAACTTTTACAAACTCACACCCCCGCACTAGGATTCCTTGTGTTGCGGGTGGCGTGGACATGCACACATGCGACACCACAAACACTCATGACCAGATAACAAACATTTATCTGTCACTTAAATGTCTGCTCCGGCCGGGAATGGAACCCGGAACCTCTCGCTCGGTAGGCAGGGTCACTACCAACTGGGCTATGGACTACGTCGTTTATGTTTACAACTTAAAGAAAGATTGATCTAAAACACGCTTAGTCCATTCATAAACACGAGATTATTATGAGGCATGGTATAAAAGTAACTTTGATACTTACGGTAACAATCTCGGCGTCCAATTGCGGCCTCGCGCTCGGATACAGCAGCAGCATCACGTTCAGAGCCACACCGGCAACGATGCCTATCTCCACGCCTATTAGGAGGCACAAGGCGAAAGTAGCGAAAGCCGGCACTAGATCGGCGCGTCTCGAACGCCACATCGGTTTAACTACCTGAGAAGTATATAACTAAATTTGGTTTCATTCACTACTCATTGTCTAGTTGCATGTTTGCGTATTCTGGGGCATAATTTCTGGTACAATAAAAACAGTGTTATTGTTGGTGTTGAGTAAACAAACAATGAATCCCACAATTAAGAATAATAAATCCCACAGTTAAGACCATAGTACGGACCGGGATACTTCACACGCTTTTCAGAACATTATGGCGAGCTTTTAGGTGTGCAGATTTTCTCACGATGTCTTCTTTCATCGAAGGAACCGCCGTCCAAATCACTTGGCTGCCATTGTATCGATCCAACTGATAGCAATTGATCGCAGAAAAAATAAATATACATAATTTCTGAATGATTGCCTTTAATAAATCATTATTTCTGTTTTTGAGTCATGGGACTAATTTACAGAGACTGGAATAATATTGCAATGCTTACCTTTCTTTAGTAAGACTATTATATGAGAATATGGAACAAGGATGTGAAAGGTAACCTAAACTTCCGGTCTTATTTACCTTACTTTAGAAGATCTTTAGAAGATTTTTGCTGAACAAAGGTTTCGCCTAATTGACAGCCTTGTGACGTGTTACGAGCCCTTTGAATAGGGCTGCCGCCTTTCGAAGGTTGCCGAAGGGTTTTGAAACGTCGCTTTTTCCAACGTCTTGTTTAGGCAACGGAACTACATGGTTGGGGGAGTTGTGTTTAATACTAGGGCATGGACGGCGTTCAAGGCGTACTTCCCCATCAATTATCAATCCCCTGTACAATGTTGCCAGTGTTGTTAAGTCAACAAATTGCTACGTCAAATGCACCAATGTACACAGGTTTCGAGAGAGTACTCACTTCATATTCGATCATAAATATCACAGCACAGATAACGACAGCAGCGAGCGACGCTTTCGGGATATAATAGAAATATGGTGTCAGAAGACTGAGAGCCAGGATGACTAGGATACCTGAAATAAAATTTATTTATTTTATCGCATTCATTAAAAATATTATTTTCATATGCGTTTCTAATAGGCGAGAGTGTGCAAAAGGCGTTGTTGTTACATCAGGGACCCCAAACCTAGTACTGGTATTTTAATTGGTTCCGATGACGCATTGCAGGCGCTGCACCATGCCGATATTCCAACATCGCGTCCGCGTTCATCTGCGCTATCACTAAGCCTCTAGCGATGTTAGAACTTACCTCATAGATATAATATGCACCAGAGTTTTACTGCGCCATTTCTAAGCGTAACGAAGGTATGCTTTTTTAAAAAGGTTGAGAACTCATCAATATTGTATGAAAGTTAAACGCTGCGATATTTTGTAGGGATGTTACGGATATGAAATTTTGGATCTGAATATGGATACCGATGTATGACTAATATTTTACCGGTTACGGCTCCGAATATCAAATTATATCGGATAACTTTAGGTACGGATATTAGATGATTTAGGAATTGGAATAAAATGTACAAGGATTTTACAAGGTAACCAAGGTAAGGTTATTTCTAGGTAATGTTTAGTATTATTGTCATAAAAAACCAATAGCCTTAAAAAATGAATAATTGATCGGTGTAACAATGAGAGCGACGCGGCTGGTGTATCGGCTCGGCCGGCCGTAACCTGTCATTATATGTTTCATTGAGACTGTCCTTTCTGAAATGATACGGTCACTGAGCTCCATAACAACCTTTAAAACATATTTCAACAACTTTTAAAATTAAATTAAAATAGATATTCAATGCTAATTCTTCACAGTACATACAGCTTCTATCTAT
>DWPT01000515.1:0-23561 GCA_018251895.1 Agathymus mariae mariae
TTACTTATGTATTCTTCTATGCACAAGAATAATGCTCAAATTTCGCGATGGTGTAGTTTAAGATTTCGTGTCATATGTAGTAATTGATATTATTAATAATTTAATTCTCACAAAATCTCGTGGCACGCACAACTAAATTGTCAATAAATTAACTGTGACTGTGATTAAAATAATTGTATGTATAATTTTCTGAATCAGATTTACAATATTTGAATCTATAGGCTAACTAGTAAATGTCGTTTTTCTATGAAAATCAGTGCCAAACGATAGTTCTAGGTGGTAAAAGAAAAAGAGTTTTAAGCAATGTATTCATTATTTTACAAAGCGACCAAGACGGAGTCAAAAATTGTGTGCAAACATTTGTATGTGACGAGATGCTTCGTTGGTCCCATTAGATCGCCGAAATCTTGACCATTTTTACAAGTAAAATTAAAATGATTTACCGATATAAGTTTAGTCAGTTCTTTATTTTTACACGATGTTACATTGCGCATCTAGTATCGTGTAAATTTAAAGTAAGTTTTAAGGATCCCTGATGTTGTAAATGCCTTACTTAATTTGTAATAATTTATATATTTTAGGTGTATAGTACTTAAGCCATGTTTTGAGACCAGTGACTATTTTAATTTAGAAATAAACGGTCCCTCAAATCAAACATGAAAAGTGTCAGTCGACGCATCAACGTTATCTAAAGCCTTGGCCGACGCTTTTCCGCCTTTCACGTCTTGCAGAAACCGACATTTATTATCTTGTTTTCTGTAATTTGTGGGAGTGAAAACTAGCACTTACCTACTACTTATTCAATTATAAGCATTTTGTGAAGTACTTTTAGAAAATCACAAATTATAATATTGTAGGGTCTTTTGTAACTTTTGATATAAAAAGTGCTAGGAAATGTCAGATTTTGATGGGTACGAAAGTTTTCAGGACTGTTGCGATCGTCTCAAATCGAGATAGACGAAAGCGAGCGATTGCATTAATTCGTACCAATCTTCCTCTGTTTATGCAGGTTGTAGTTATATTATCTTATTTATTAAATTTTATAGCAATAGTGTTACATATTTCTGCAAAACCATAAGCGATTTGTTGAATTATTTCAAATAGTTGAACATCATACGTAACATGCAGTCTAATAAAAAATATATACAATGTCAATTAAATTACTTTATTTTATTTATCAGTTTATTTATGTTTCACCGAAAACATGCTATGGTCTTGCTGCCTGTACAACTGTGCAAAGGAGATTTAAATAAAATATTTCAAATAACAAGACGTTTTTCATTGTTTTACTCATTTATCAGTGCAGTAAATCCCTGTCTTTTTTATTTATTTGTTCTTTTTATACCAGAATCTTCTAATTTATTTGACATCTACAGATTAATTATTCAGCCTAAATTATACAAGTTCGTTGTCAGCCCGGAACGTTATTAAGAATCAACTAATCAGTGAACTTAACGAATTTAATTCCCTCAATCTTATTATAGAGTTTTTATAGTCTTTAATGATTGTTACAACGCCCAGCTGAATTACTTTAAGCTGGAAAAGAAAAAAAATTTTTAAGTTGCTTACATCTAGTAAGGAAATAATTTTGATGATTCATAAGAGGGTAAAAAAAGAAAAGTGAAATGTGCATGAAAGCATTTTATCGGTTGGAATTGGTATTTGACATTAAAAAAACTATTAAAGATTTAAATAAGGAATGAACGTTCATTTGGAGACTTTTTCAAACCTTTCTTGGTTTGCTTGCTATGAATCGAGGAGGATGCTAATATGCCACATTAGTCACTAGCTTTCCTACATGAGATTGCTTCAAGTTACTCTTTACGTTTAATACATTTTAAACGATCTACGATTCGAAGTGAAGCATTAGATTTTAGTTCTCACGATGACGAGCACATCATTCTGCGACCAATTTTTAAAAGAACTATTGTTTTATTATAGATTGGTTACAAAATGCCCACCAATTCGTATTTTAATCACTTACACTACTGTCATCCCTATAAAATAATTATGGGAATTAATTTCCGAGGCGACTGTATCTAGTCAACGAAACGGTTTAGAAATTCTTCGTCAATATTTAAATATTTTACATATTAAATCTTCGTAAATCGACCAATTTGACGTATATGATTTTGGTGGGGGATCATAACACTCTTTGATGATTAAATTAATTATTGGATGTAATCGATGCAATGAATTTAAACAAACAGCGCTGTAGTCGTGGACAAATTTAACACTAAATCATCGACAATAGTTGTTAAACGTAGTCTTCAGAAACTTGACCTTGTAGAAGTTTTACCACCGAACAACAGATGGCGTGGAAACAAAAAACTGTAAGGCGCCTTAAATATTCTTGCTAAAGTAATTTAATTTAATCTGGTAATCCGCCATACAACATATTCTAATTTATTCCTGAGATTTAAAAAACGCCGTTTATTATAATTTCATTACAAAAGCAGCACAGTCAACTTAATTGAAGGACGAAGCAATTCTATTATTTGTTTATTTTTATTAATGAATTATACATTGGTACACATAACATATCGATGGCGGTAGATTTTCGAATTTATCTGTAAAATTTCATATACTTTTTCTATGCATGCATTCAAATGTCCAACGAAACATTTCAAAAAATCATTAATTAAATTGCATTTCTTGTACCTATATTTACAGAAAACAATCTTAAAGTTCCTACACAACCTACATATTCAAACAGTGTAAATACCTGTTCTTCAAGTTGCTCCTGCAACTCTCTTCAACTTTTTGTTCAATAATCATAACATGGAAATACCATTTGGATGATGGCGCATTCATAAATTATTGCAGATGTGTTAGTACTTGAGGCGAATTGAAATAAGTGAACCGATTATAATTACTCCCTTTCAATAAATAGGATTGTGTGGTGACGTAAATAATTCGTTATTAAAAATATTTTATATAGTTACTAATGTACGAAATAATCTACATTTTATGCACAAAACAAAATAATAGGATGAAATACTTTTGGTACTTTGTTTATTTGTAATTCTCTAACATCAACAACCTCCGTATACTGCATAGATTCACAATGGTTCTTATAGTAAAGGTTATTACAACTGATAATTAACTGTAATTTAGATCCGGAACTTGTTTGCACTAAAACACTCATCTTAAAAATAAGAACTTCCTTATCATATTCATTCAATTGAGACTGAAATTAACTCTTTACAAGATTTTTTTAATTTCAAGCATTCTGTTTAATTATTTTAAGTTAATTTGTGAATTAATTATTAGACACCTTAAAAACTCGAGTAGGCTTATCCATGTTTGCATAACATGCTATTTGTTACCTATGTAGAATTATGTACCCTCAATTTGAATAACGTTGTCCCTCTCACACCTGTTCATTCGTCTAGCAGATCTCGCTCTATTCCATTACTTTTATATTGTTCGCTAACTTTCTTGTTTGTATAAGCAAATACACGTATTTGAAAGTTTGTATATTTGTAGCTTGTACTGTAGGTAGTATAATAAGTAAGTATGTTTTCGTACGGCTTTAAGATGATTGAACTTAACACTGTCATAATTTAAGATTAATGTAGAGTACATTTTTGACTGAGTTAAGTTCAGAATAAAGCATTAAACTGTGTAAGTAGTCGTTATAATAATTAAAGAAATCCAACAAAATTAAGGAATAAGTTAATACTTTTATGGATGCATATTTTTAGAAATTCATAGTAAATTTCTCTTGCTTACGGAAAGTTATTGCTTCACCGAAGTCTATAGCGTAACTTGACGAAAATTATGAAACTTTATAGCTCATATACAATTGACTATAATAAAAATGCAACTTTGAAAACTTTACCTATTTTTCAATATCTATTGATAATTGATACCCAAAATGATAATTTCCAAGATTACTTGCCATATTTTTTATTTCTGATATTACCATATCTTTGCGTTACTGTTAACAGATTATCCATTCTTTACAGAAATAGTCACAGGGTAAAATGGCTGTAACATACGGACAGACGGCGAACTAACCTGATGTTATTATAAGAACTCGGTTTTTAAAATTTGTGAACGGAACCTACAATGTTAATTAATTTATTATTATTAGCTTTAAATAATCTACATATTATTATTGGCTTTAAATTTATACAAAATTCTATATACGTGTGTGTGTGTGTATAACTATTCTATTTGATTGAGTTTTCCTTACTAAGTTTGATGTAGAATTTCTCGATGAAACATGTAATAGCATAAACAGCAAATGTATTGTGCGTACACTTAATGAGACCACAGAACTAATTTATACACCCATAACGCTTGCTCACCATAGATTATCCAACCATCTTTAAATTCAAGCCGAGCCTCCCTTGTGGTGTCACCTGCTGAAAAACCGTCGCAATGGCGCTCTCTCCTTTTGGTGGTCGCTGGCCTCTGGTACTACCCAGTATAATGCGGTCTATACAAATACCTAGAAGGGTATGTAACTGGCTAGCTGTGTCATTCCCTTCACAGTCAGTGGAATATTTAAATTTGTAGTGTCAGTGGCAACGCGACAGTGATGCAGTGTTAATGTTTTACACGGTCGGCATCACTTGACCAAATGACCACTTACCATCAAATGGTCCGTTAGTTTATTTGTCAGTTCTTAACTTAAAAAAAAAAACATATGTTTATAGCTATAATCCACCATCGCTAATGAATCATGATCTGTTCAATTGATAGGATTCATACTCCCTTGAAAAATTTACATTACTGATCGACATGAATTAACCAAGTATCTAGAAATATCTAACAATCCAACATTAATTAATTGCAATCGACTTTCATACTCCAGCACGGCTAATGGCATAATACTTTAATTTTTCCGAGCTCCCTCAATTACCTCAAAATAATTAGTTTGTTACATTCAGTACAAAAATTACATTTTTATATACAAGTTAGTAATGTCATTTACGTTTTAATATTTCTATTATCTATCAAACCATAGCTGTCCAGTATAGATGCCATTTCTAATTTTGATACGCTCACGCTGATTATTCTGTCTGTCCGTGGTATGATTGTATTATATCTAGTATTTTTTTTTAATAATAAGCAGTTAAAAAGTAGGTGGACTAGCATATCAATGATTATCCGGAATCACCGCCGCTTTCATCTTCGGTCCGCCGACTTCTGTACATTGTATCCTTAACACATAAAAACGATCAAGGTAGAACGCGGTCTTCACTTTCCTATCCTAAGGAATATAATCAAAATAGTATTTTACCATAATTTGTTAATATTTATAATAACTAAACGAAATTAAACTACTTTATGATCAAATTCTATCTCATTTTGATTTATTATTATAACTCACGGGTAAGCGTAAAGTAAACATGCGAACGTAGTGTGCTTAATTACACGCAATCCCGTGACATTGATATCAAATCAAGTGCGTTAGTAGATTTATCAATTTCATCGGTTGAAATCCTTTTCAATTTTCTCTAATAACCGAGGAACAAAATAAAAAAAAACAATAGTAAAAAATTCACAGATTTCGTGCCTCACACGACTATCGAGCACATTGGAAATGAATCTACGGAATTCGAAAAAAGATACCCTCGTAACCCCGATAATTCACAGCAAACACCGATAACAATCTCTGCGAAACATGAAATCGTAAATGTAATTTTTCACATGACATTCTTTTGTCGTTCTGATTTTTGACTTTTTTCAAAAAGGTTAGGCTACAGGGCAGACATTTAATCCGATCGTCTTTGTTTTTGGACTCAAATTGTAGCTGACTAAATTGTCCAGAGGAGTTATTCTTAAAATTTCGATATCATTCTTAGTTTCCAAAATATCGAGTTGCAAAATCAAAAATTCTGAAAAAATAAAAATTTTACACTATTTTGTTCGCATAATTCTTTTTTCACCTTACAGCTCTCGTGCAAACGCTTCTTTTAAGCCTTTTTGAACATCATATCTTCACAACTCTCCGAGATATAAGAGGATCGTACTTTTTCGTGAAATCGTAGCTTACACTGGAACAAACCAAAAGACACTTCCAATGTCAAAATAAAATTTGTACAATGATAGATTATTTTTATAAGAATTCTCTTTCAGCAAAACTAGGAATGGACAAAGAACGGGAGCAATGCGCGTTATTGTGCACATCGTAATAAAAGCATGAAGTTGAGATATGTATATACAAAATGTACAGATTTTAATCTATTTAATTGATATGGTTTTATTAATTTGTTGAATCTTTTTTAACGAAACTATTATATAAAAATGAATGCCACATAGTGGTAAAAATGTTTCTTAAACCGTCACGTTAGAGAGATAAAACGTCACAGTTCAATAAAAAAATAAAAATACTACATCCATAACACTAACCCAATATCGGCAGATCCTTAGGACCTAGGACAAAGGTACAATGACTAATGAGTATGGAGATGATGAATCCGGAAATATTAAGACAATATCAATAACGTTAAAAAAATGATTTTTTTAACTCCACTAGTTACAGGTAATAATAAAATGGGTAGGTTCAATATTATAGGTACTGTGCCTTTGATATAATTTTCATTTGGGTATTTCATTGGAAATATTGATATTGATCAATTTTGCAGTTAACGGTTCCTCTCTTTCTATAATCAAGATGATCACTCATCAAAGATTCATCTCAGCGTATTTATTGAATATGAACGTGTTCTCAAAGTGTTAGTTAAATTTTGAAATATCTGTATCCTAATTTCAGCTGTAATCAGGGAAGATTGCGTGTTACAAGTGCTATGTTTGATTGAAGGGATCATCTCGTATTTATTTGGACTGACTACTCTAAATCATACAGAGCTAATCAGACAGACCAACAACAGAGGGGTGGGCACAACCTCAACCGCGCGAGAAGAGTGACATTGACATAATTGCTACTCGTGTCGCACTCGTACGCATCAGGTGTAAACTGTCTATACGTGCTACAACACCGCTGCTCATTCAATGTCAAACCCAGATTTAACTACTTCGGATGGGCATAATAACTTCGTAAATACTCGTAAACGAAAACAATTGGAGGAAAGTGAATCAAATGTAAACACACGGCTACAGGATCATGGTGCCAGTGGATTGCAAGAGTTGCTCCAAAATACTGTTATGCAAATTATCGACTGAGCTCATTCAGATTACTGCTTCTCTAAAAAGCATTTCAGCGGCCGTTACCATCATTGCATATGACAATACTGACATTACAAAATAGCTGAAATTAGCAGCAGATTAGGTGAATCGACAAGTCGCTAAATTACACTGAAAAGCGAGTGAATAATTTTTGCTAAGCGGCAGAAAATTCTAGAGAACAAACACACCAAGCTTGCTCAAAATGATGAACAAATTCAAGCGCTTAGTGCTGTAATTGTATTAATGGAGCAATAGACCAGACAGTGCAATCTGGAAATTTTGAATTTACCAAAAAATATAACCGAGAACCTTTTGCATTACATTAACCGATTAAGTGCCGAGATTAAATATCATGTATCATCTTCTAACATCGCAGCAATGAACCGTGCAGAACGGAAAAATATACATCCAAAGAATATAATTGTTAAGTTTGCAAACAGGATAGCGCGTGACAATTTTATTGCTGCTTTTTGTGCAAAAAAAGAAATTGATTCAAGCAAACATGGCATTAGTGGGCAGCTAACTGCACACTGCTGAAACGAACACTTATCGTTGATAAACAAAATTTTATTTCGTTATTATCATGAAATTAGCTGTTGAAAAACCCCGATACGTTTGGGTCAAACATGGAACTATCTCACGCGAAAGTCAGACACTTCACCTGTTATTGTAATTAGACACTAATAATAAAAAAGTCAAACAGTAATATATAAACATCAATATTTAATCTTTTCTCAGCATTTTTCAATTCTGTTTTTGAGCTCACTGATGTGAGTACTGATTTTGACATCGATAACCGTGCAGATACAAACAATGATTCCAACCAATTGATAAACAATGTCTTCATAAGTAAAGAAAAAATTCTTAAGGAACTCCACTTGTTAGATGCATCTAAAGGCTGCTGTAGTTAAGTTGCAGACTATTTTTCTTAAACAAACTGCAGTCTCGGTTTTTGAACCCACTCGTAATATTTTCAAACGTAGCTTGTCTGAAAGAACATTTCCTTTAATTTGGAAATGAGTTCGGATAGTTCCTGTATTTAAAAGTGGTTAAAAAAAGGGCATTGAAAATTATCGCCCAATTTCAATATTGCCATCGCCTTAAAAGTTTTAAGAACATCTTGAACATGAAAGTATTTATATATCACTCAAAAAATCCAATCTCTACAACATATATTTTTGGGGCGCTCTATGCTAATATACAAAGGAACAGTATATATACTGATTTTGGGAAGGCTTTTGAACGATTAGACCATTAAATTTTGCTAAATAAGCTAGTATACAATGGAGTTCGAGGTAATCTATGGCGTTTGTTAAAAATTTTAGTCTCAAATCGCACGCAGAAAGTTGTCATTAATGGATTTGAATGGGCATTTGTTCTTGTAACTTCTGGCGTCCCGCAGGGCTCTATATTTTATTTTTTTTATTTATAAATGATGTTAATACATCTTGCCGACATTGTAGTATGTATATTTTTATGTGCAGATATGACTTAAAAATTTATCGTACTATTTGACCGTTTCTCTACGTATTGTGAACGAAATAAATTAAGATTAGCATTAAACACGTTCAAGTTTATTACATTCACCAAAAAACGATGGTGAATTTCAATGCAAACTGTGGCACGGACTACCTTAACTTTAGCGGCGAGCACAAAAGATCTTGGTGTAACTTTAAATTGAAATCTGCATATAGATACACGTATAGATAATGTTATTAATAGATCCTTTAAAACATATGGTTTTGTAATGCGCATTTGTTTGGAGTTAACCCAATCATCTACTTTCGTTTACATCTATAAGTGTCTTATACGATCTCAATTAAAATATCCGATATTGGTATAAAATCTATATTATCAAACGTATATAGAAACACTTGAATCAGTACAAAAGAAATACATAAGACAAGTAAAGTGTAAGTACCCTAAAGCTGATACGATGGCCTTCTCATAATATTCAGATGCTTAAAATTAGACACCTTCAACTCATGGCTGTGTTCTTATATGATATTGGTCATGGTAAATATGACTGCACCCTCCTTATGGATAAAGTGTATTATAGAGTTTCCCCTACAACATATAGGAGTAAAATAAAAATAAAAAATTGCTACAAGTAAATGATCACTTAAATAATATAGACTTAATTGACTTAATTAAGTAATTGTTACAAAATATCCCATACAATACAATCAAACAGTATTATTGTTTATAAAATATAAGTAACTTCCATCTTCACAACACAAAATGAAAAAAAAAAATGTTTTGTTAAGTATACACTAATTTATAAGTAATTTCACTTTGAATACATTTTCATGTGGTTAGCAGTGCTGGTTAACAATATAAAAATATATTTAAGTAATTTTTGTAACGTATATCGTGTGTTTGTTAAACCCCAATAAAGAAAAAAAAAGCTAGCATAAAGTAGGATTAATGAGCACAAACACAATATATTTAAGTTATTCAAAATGGCTACGAGTTTAAGAGTTTCACTTTACCTTGAATTAGCCATATAAATAATGTTACTTTTATTATTTTTATTCAATTACTAGTACCCACCCTCGCTTCGCTTCAAAAAACCTACGTCTCACGTTTAGACAACACAGCACCCGGACAGTTTTAAAAATGTTTTTCCACTTTTATGGATAAAATAAAAATATTTTTTGACCTCTACAACATTAACAAAGCCTACGAATACTGAAATTTATTAAAAAAATATTAATGTAGAGATTCGGCCCCGTTACCGTTTTATTATTAATATAGACGTGAAACCCGCCACCCCTCGCTTTAGAAAAATTCACAGATCCATTTCCCGGAATCAGTAATATCCTATATTATGGTCCATTATATAAATTCTCAATATACATAGAATTATCTAAATGTAATGAGAGTTTTTATCGGTATACGTGTTCAAATAGACGGACAAACAGAAATAAATCTAAAATGATTAGACTTCTGCAAAAAAAGACTACCTACATTAAAATAACCAAAAAATATTTGACTGTGTAGAACTTATTATTAATTAGTATATATTTTTCGTGTCATATCATACACACGCATCATAGAAATCAAATTAAATCAACAACAGAGATTAATAATACGTAATATAACGTGGTAATACGTCCTATTAACAGTACGTAGTATTAAAAACAATACAGAAAGAAGGTAAAAGTACTACGTAATTCATAAACTAAATAATAGTTCCTGGATCTGCTTTGTAATAATGTATAATAAGTGTTGACAGTAAAATTCTCGTTCACAAAACGTCGTCTCATCAAATATTGTAAAATCACATAATTATTTCTTCCTTAAACATAAAATATTTATAATCCGCAATCGAAATTGTCGCATGCATATAAATGATCAACTCCAATGAGGCTGTACTAACGGTTTTTTATTTGGCATAGGTTCGCGGGTTCACGGGCTCGCAACGGGCTCGCGACGGGCCCGCGAAGTCCCGTGCACCCACCATCCGAAGCCGCGGCGCCGCCCCGCTCGGTTCGCGGTCTCCATGGCGACCAGCTCAAATGACGTATCGATCCCGCGAGGGGGAAGGTGGCGCTCGCGGGGTGGCGCCGCTCCACCTGCCTCCCGACCCCCTTAAACCCCTGCCACCGCCACTCGACCGTTGGCCCATGCAAAATGACGGATGTAAAGTTGGGATATACCTCCTTGGAAGGAAATAATATTTTCATTAAAATGAAAATGAGGTACCTAAATAATGTTTTTATATTGTGTTTTTTGTGCCGTATTTATTGAGAATACCGAGCCTCAACCCGACAACACTAACTTCTTCAACGTTAAAGATAATGGAATGTGAAACTATGAAATTATTAAAGATACTCTGTTACATACAAATAAATACCCACTGCAGGGTATGAATATTTCTCCAAAATTATGAGTCATACTTCACGACGCTGCCCCAATGCGGATTGGAGCAGTTCATGACATTTTGCGCCTGGTAGACACACCTCAAACTATAGTTAACTAATTTTAGACACATAAATGAATTTAGAACGTATTGCTCTACGACTACGAGTTCTTCCTGCAGCCATAATTACATTCAAAGTTTGACGTTAAATTATATCAAAAACGCCAGACTACTTTCAGATACTAAAATTATACGAAAAACCTGATAACTTCGTCGCAAACTTCTAATTGCTTAGAAACTAGTAATTGACAGTGTTTAAATAATTTTATATTATATATTTACCAAGCCCAGATACATTCATTTATGTCGCTAATCACCTATTTATATACACTCGCTAAATAGGAGCTTAGTATAGTCTTCTAGGTTCTAGGTTACTAAGAGTGAACCATAGATTAACAAATGATTTAGTTTATACTTATAGTGGGTTTTTTCTATTATTTTTTGAATCGTGGGGATATGCATCATGGATACCTCTCTTTCACGAAGAGCACAGAGAGGTTATGTCAGACGCCCAACGATTAAAACCACCAATGGTACTCCTTCTCAACACCCCTGGTAGTGGTCACAGCTAGGCTCTCGCATTCTTCCGCAAACCCGTCGGTGTTTAATTCCTACGAGAACCCGTCTTCAGGCTGGGATGGAGCTGGAATTTACCACTTCAACTACAGTAAGGAACGCTCGGGACCAGCGCATGCGCCACCTCGAGTCCTTAAGTTATGATGTAGTCCACTAACCTAACCTAACCTTAAGGCACCCAGGATACCCGGGTCAATTGTATATAAGTTATTTAAAACCGATTAAATGGAATGATTTCTGTAAACGTCTATAACATCTTTAATAATCGAATTACGCCCCATAAAATTTTTTACCTTGAGAAATATAAGCAATTTCCAACTATTGTAATTAGGTTAAATTATTCGGGGTTACAGACATTTTTCAAAAGTAATATTCAAAACAGACAAATATTATAAGTGTTTTGCGTTGAAATGTTATGAGAATGTATGTACTTATTACACTTATTTCATGCTCAGTAAGGGAACAACACGCATGCGAGTTATTTTTAATTTAATGTTCATTTCTCTACTTTAATGACGCAACGAATCGACGAAAGAACTAATACAATGTGTTCACATTTTTACATAAGCTACACTGACCATAGTTTCGGTGATGAATATTATTTTATTTCTTTCTTTCTTCATCCAAGTCCCAGGCTCCTTTAGATATTGCATTCATTTGCATTTACATTAAGTATGTATTACATTGAATATTTTTATATTTTCAGGTATTTCAATCATAGTTACTTTAGGTGAACTTCAGAAAATTATATAATGTATATAAAATTTAAGTGGGCGATTCAAGTAATGTAAGTTGTATAGTAATCGCCCTGTGAGCCTGTTAACTACTCTTCTCGGCCGTTGAAGATGCTAAAAACGGTAACATGGTCTGATGGTACAAAAAGTTTGACAGTACAGTCCACAATACTGAACACCCACTGCGACTTATGGACCTCTTCTTGAAATAGAAATATGGACTGAGGTCAACAACTCGGTAGTTATTGCTGACTTCTACAAATTTTATTTCAGTATGCTTAAAACAATGCAGTTATAACAAATTTATCTACGCTTTTCTGTTTATAAGTACACAGTCAAATATACGTCGATGAAATTATACAATTTGCATTCAAATAAATATTTTTAAATCAAGTCATTGCTATGTTTAAAAGTCTCTTCTAAAATTTTGTTTCAAACATTAACATAATTAAGTGGTTCTCAAAGTTTTCCCATTATAAACTTAGCGAGAAATTTTATTTTTCCCTCAAGTCACGCGTCTCTGTGTGCGCGCGTGTACACGACACAGCGAATTGGATTTTCTCTGGTGTGAGTAAACCTACTTTTGCCGATAGAACAAGAAACTTCATGGAGAATCTTATTACATAATTCACATTTTAATATTCAATGTATATTATAATGTATTTCTATTACAAGAATTATAAAACGTATGTATCGATTATATGAGTATGTTTAGTAACAAATGACCGACTTCAACTGGATATTATGAAAAAACTAAGGTCAATGATCTTTTTTACAATCTCTTTACAAACCAGTTAATTTTTCATACTCTTGCACAACATCGACTGGATAGTTGAGCTCGGTAGCCAAAATAAATTTAACAACCTCAAGATAAAATATAGTGCCTAATAAGAAAACTGCATCTGATTAATTTTTAACCTTCGTAAGACGAGCCAAATTTGAACCTATGTAAGCTAAAATTATCATATACATTATCATCGCATAGGCACTTTATAAGATCTTATTCATTATATCTAAAGGCAATTTTTTAGTTAATTGTCCTACAGATAAAAAGATATTTTCTTCAACAATAAAAAAAACACACCATATTACAGCATCTTTTGCTTTTATTCTTTCCCTGCTCAAGATTGCTTGAAAATTGTATTGACAATACAAGTTATGCGATTATTATATCTTGTAATAATATCTTAAATTATATTTAAATATTTTACTCTACATTTTTTTACGTATTTATATATATTTATAGAGGTTATTGAAGCTGAGGGCAACTCAGGACCGATAGTTGTGAAGATCCTTGGGGGAGGTCTATGCTCAGCAGTGGGCATTGTCTTGCTGAAATGATGATGATAATGATGATTGAGCAACAAACTTCTCATCACATATAGATGATCATCGTTCAATGATATATCACGATATATCGTTGAAAACATAAAATATTGTTATCTAATTACCTGTTCATTTTTTTTTATTTGTACTTACGTAAAGCCGAACCAAAAGATTCACATAGAAATTAGATTCTCTGTTTTATTAATGATTAAATTCGCACATAATCCTTATTTAATATTACATAGACTAGATACTCCATAGTTTTAAGTTTCAGTCATAACGTCTTTCCTCGATGCGAACCAAGAAATATAGATCCTCGCGAGCAAAACCTGTACTAAATCACTAGTCTGCATTATTACATACATATAATTCTTCCATCAATAATAAATAACTACGATAATGTTGCAAAGTTTTTGTAATTTCACTCTGGAAATTAGGAAATTCCTTACAATGACTAGTCTTTTACGGACAAATTAATACAAAAGTTTTTATTTAAATTTTAAAACATACATAGACATAAGACATTTTTTTTATTTCAGATGGCACAAACGTTAAGGACATGTGTCCTTTACGATTCTGTAATCGCAATTCAAATTCAAAGTAATTTAATCATTTAGGTATTCTGTAAATCTATGCGCGTCATGTTTTGGTTCTATTACCGTTTCCAAAAGGTGTTTTAACATTGAGGAGAAAACGATTAAATAAACTCCTCGGTACGTCTTTTAAACATCACATGGCAATTACAAAGTTAGTTCAAACTATTCGATACTATTATTTGCAGGCACCCGAGTCATTAATGTATTCATTTATACCATAATATATCCTTTACCTATAAGCTGCGCTTTAACGCGTCGTTTAAAACTTCCAATAGGTAACATTTCAATTGTTGCGAGTCGAAGTTTCTTCGAACCTCAACTTTGGTCGGTTCATTGAATCCAAGACTAAAGCGGCTGCAAGGAAACTTGAGGTTTTGCGAAGGTGAGGTGGTACTTCACACCGAAACAGCTTTTAACGCTGTACAAAGTTCAAGTTCGACCGTGTGTGGACACTGTGTGTGTGTGGACACTGTGTGTGTGTGTGTGTGTGTGTGTGTGTGTGGGGGGGGAATACTATTGTCACATTTGGGCTGGTGCTGCCAAATGTAATCTATCAGCATTGGACTCGATGGAGAGGTGTGGAAAGAGGCTCATTGGTGACGCAAAGGTCGGCACCAATGTGTGCACTGCAAAGGATTGGAATAACTCGCCCGGGTCGGTGTTACCAACCTGTCAACCTAGAACTCTGCATATATTTATAAAGTCAAATACTCTGAATATAAAATTACTTTTGAAATATATGCAAAAGCTGTTGGTATTAATATTATATATCTACATAAATTTTTATCATGATTATTATTTGCCTCACCGTTTACAACGACATCATTTATTTTCCCTGCTGCAAAAGTAAATTCGTTTCTAGCCTTACATTTCTATTACCTTAACAGCATTTACGGGAAATCTGATTGTGGAGTTAAACGTTCTTATTTTCCTCCACAATATCTGATTTCATCATAGCATGTGCAATTGAAATTGTTTGATGACATTGTAGCGAAGGAAAAGTTTGTGAAATTTAATAGAAATAAATTTCAAAACTGACATTACTTATAAACAATACTTTTAAAATAATATTTAAATATATTTTCTCATACTTATATAAAATTTATTTGACATAATCAGATAATCTTACGTGTATGATTATGCGAATTATGTTTGATTGATTGACGTCTAATGCTACGATGAACACTCAAATAGTAAAGTTTACAAACTACTGGTATAGACCAGATATTGAATGCGATGACTGGCAGGTCCTCCAGCAAGTCAGCAATAAAGAGTTTAAGTAGTCAGCATCGACAGTCGACGACAACAATGGTACTATTAGGGATACGTAAGACAATTGACATAAATGTGAACGATGACGCGACAAGTCCGTCATATATTAACGAGAAGACATGGAGAGTAGGAAGTTTAGTTCGGAACGTCTATTTTTGTATGACTTTTATAATTTTACCGTATATGGCCATGACTCCATTTTGACGGTTATATGTTGATTTTATGGAACCTTGACAACTTTGACAATAAGTGGAATAAAAAGTTAGTGCAAATCCCGAAATAAATAGATTTGAATGTTTTACTTGCCACTGTTTTATCATAAACCGACAGATTGTGAAATTTTTATTAGTGTGAGGGAATAGGCCTATATGTCTGTAATTTGTTTATAACGTCATTGTGGAAACAAAAATATTACTTTGAGTATTCACTAGGCCTGGTCTTGCTCATAACTACCGGTTTTGCACTTTATTCCCATGCTTGTGCTTACGAAGCTAATTTCCAACAAAACCGAAACAAGTAGGTAAATAAAAAAATTATATATTCGCTGTACTTCAAATAAATGGGATAATTTTAAATAAAATGTACTGTAAATTAAATGACCACGTTATTATATTTTGTTTCAAATATTCAGATCTGACTATAATTTACGACCTTAAAATCTCATGATTAATTTCATCGCATTTATGGTGAAAGGCTTTTTTAAAGTTTCTAACTGCACGGCTGGTATAAATAATGTTCAATTAACGATATGATTTAGACGGCTATTACAGAATGAAACATGCTAAAAAATAATATAAAATAAGTATAGGTAAATTATGTATGAATAGATTCAGCACATACTACAGATTGGAATGGGAAGTGATCAAGAGTTGTCCAGGTCCATCCAGTGACGAGAACAGTTCGAGTGCTAACATTGATTAGGTGGTGCGGCTCCTCAGCCACGTTGTACGGTGTCGTGATGTTATTGCTAGTGACGAGTAACAATACGATTCTTAAAGAAAGCAAGTCTACGATTTAGCTGTTTCCAAATTGACTAACTCCTACTAGAATGAAGCGATCGTAAAACAAATTGAAGATTTTCGTTGTGATTGTCAATTCCTTTTCGAAATAGAAATATCGCCTATCTGACGTTTTTCCAGCAATAAAATTTAACCGGCTTGGCTGAAACCGTCAGGTCTGAATCCTAGAATGTTGTTGTTTTTTGAAAAGACTATAAATATACTTGTATACCCAGGGCAACAAATAACTGTAAGCTAGAAGTTTAATAAACAAGTTCAAAAAAAAATATAGTATGAATACAAGTGTTCCGCGAAAATAATTAATTTCCGCGCATATATATTTGTACGTGGATATCTCGTGTGCATCCGACCCCCGCTCACCGTTCCGATTTGTCACGCTCCTAGAGACCGGCGCAGCAACAAGCGTCGTCGCTTATTGTGTACTCTCGTCGAGAACGTAAATAGTTCATCACAATATACATAGGACAAAAAGAATATTAATTTTGGTGACTAATATATCTTGCCTATTACAGTTAATCAGGGTAACTGACAGATATCGAGCGCGATTTTGCTTATACGATTTTTGTAAAAAGACAGATAGATATCAGGTAAATTTGCGTTCGGAGATCGTGAAGAATAGAATTCTAAAATGACCTGACTCTTATTTATGGAAATTATAAAAGAAAATTACAAAAGTATGGTATGGCAAAGTTAACCCGTCTTCTGGGTAACTCTGATAGTGTATATGGTTTTCATTAAAAGTGCTTTTTATTTCTATTTTAAAGATTCCGGGTAACTTCGATCCATATTTATAGGTCTAGTAGCCATAAAGAAAAACAAAACTTAAACAAAATAGACAAATAGTTATATTTTTTTATAAAATGGTAAAAAAATATTAAATACAATCGACTAAACATTGAGCTTAGAATTATTACCGATACTATAAGAAATACAAATCAAAAAATAATAAGCTCTTAAAAAATAGAGTAACAATTACTTACAATTAATTGTAAAAGTAGTAGTATAAATAATTATTGCTATTCTTCCCACTCCATGTACAATGTATGACATTTTTCGTTTTTATTAGCATAATAATAGCTACGTTTTTGCATTTCACCATTTCTTCTCTCCTCCCGTTTGTGGTCTGATAGTTTCTTTAATAAAAAAAAATAATAAAGAATCATGATAGATCAAGACTACCAAAGTTACCTAGAATGTCAAAGTTACCCCGATTAACTGTACCTTTTTTAATCTGTATTTTACCTTTTTCTTACTCGTGATTAAATATATGCCATAGCCAAACTGTTGTTCAGTAGGTTGCATCACGAGCAGAGGAGGTTGGCTTGAGCTCAAGGGTGGAAGAACCCCAAAATTGTAACTTCTTGATTGGCACTTTACAACCCAAGACTGCAAAATACCTAACCAGTATGCTTGAATATCGCTAGAATCACACTAGTCTGCTGTCGTGTCTCGTCAATCAGCATCGGCTGGACTGAACTGTGACATAGCCTGTTACACCTAAAATAGTTTTATTATATCGTTGGCTAACAGACATTTTCTATCACGGTACCAAAATCACCGCGAGGAAACCTACTTAGGCAATTTCGTGTTTCGTTTCAGTTTCGATAATTTTAAAAACACTACTATCTCAGACTCAGCCTCTGCTGTAACATATTATGAGACACTCTGGACTGGGGGAGTGAGTGAGTAGTAGTCACCAGGTGACCTTTGTGTTCGGGTACTACTTCCATATTGTTTGATAAAATATTTAATTTATATTTGTATCTATTAATCACCAGCCGAAATGAATTAATGATGAAGAACACACATAGTTTACATGATTCAGTGTTATATTTGTGCAGTCATTAAAAACAGTTAACAATTTCTCTCACAAACCGGTTGTTAGTTTGTACTAACTTTATTTATGCTTTATGGCCGGAACAAGTTATTCCATGAGGTATAATAACCAACTCAGTAAAAGTAAAAATTCCAAAGTGATTATTACAAAACATAATGTATTAATGTGATTTAAGGAGAATTTATTTTGATTAGTATCTAGTAGTATCTGACTCGTACACATGAGTAATTATGAGCAGGTACCAACTGTTCCAAAATTAAACCTACTCGCACTAAATAGTAATGTGCTTAGCGAATACATTGGATAAAAAATGTAACTCCTTATTTAATTGTTATTATACTTAATTCACAATTGGAATATTGGCCTGTAAAACTTATGGATATGCAACACAGATAGATATCATAATAATTTTATTAAAGAATAATAAATCCTGTCTCGCTTTTCACCTCTCCTTATAAGATATTATCTATTATTATACATAGGAAATCATAGTGATTCATTTTAGTAGTAGTAGTATTTCATATATCCATTTATTAATACTTGTATCAAGTTTATTTCATTTTATTGAAATAGATGCAAAAAATCACGAAAATATTGTTTACTAAGAAATAAATCCTATATTTTTTATATCCGTACCTGATCTGAGATAAAAATCTGTCTTATCGTTATCTTAATAAATGTTCTACTTCTTCAGTATTGTGCCTTAATAGATAAAATAGACACATAGGCAGATTGACTGACATATAAATAAAATTCAGAAAAAATATTAATATAGGGCTCTGTATCGATAACAAAGAATATCACGACTTAAAATAAACCCTATAATAAAATTGGACGATTTTGGATTGCGACGTATAGATAATAATAATTTAAATTTGTGACGTAAGGCAGTGATCGTGTACATGTATAGCATAATAGGACGAGACATCCCCGTCCCACGACCCGCGTCCCTCCCGCACACCACCACCCCCAGCCAACCGCCTGCACTGGAATGCCCATTGTCCGGCAAATATGACGTTGGCGAGCCACTTATGTCAATAGCTGCGTTTGTTCCTACAAATTGTAAGTTATCGCGTCGGTCATTTCCTATTATTCAAACAAAGATAAATTCAAGCGCTACAGACCAAAAAATTTTAAAAACTCATCATCCTTGCTTCAATTTCACTATAATTATATAATTAATATGAAATAGATTTGTAGCTGAAGTAATTTAAATATATCGTATTGGTTCCATGACCAGTCTTTAAAATATAGTCGTTTCGTGACACAAATACTTTGAAATTCTAAAGGAAATAAAGAAGTTAAGTGCGTTATGATGCTAGACCAACAATGTCTTATTAGAAACAAAGAGCCAATATAAATAAAGATAAAATTACTCATGTTTTGGGAACGAATCGGGCGCCTCAGTGCAACGCGAGTAATATATTTGTACAAATGCATGGAGTCAGTGACGTGGCAGAGTAACGCATAGATGCATCGAGGGCATTATAATGTTGTAGTGAAGTTATTAGTGGTTGAATCAGGCGAGGCGCGCGGCGGAGTGAACGTTGTCAAGGCCAACTGAGGTCACTCCACCGACGATCTCCGAGCCACGATGCCCGAGACCGGTTCTACAATTTTTAGACTCTTTTTATTTTCATTTTTGTATACACGACGCTGAGACTAAACAATGTTTATAATGCCAGCCCTCCTCAGATTACCATTTATTTTAGAAAATGAATTAATGCTTTGCGAGGCTTACATGTAATTATCGGAAAGTTTACTCGGAGAGAATGAATTTTGATCGAATGATGTGTATATTGATGAGCATCGAATTTTTAATTTACTTTCTAATACCCAGATAGTATTAGATCATATGATTTATGATTTTTATCCGAGATGTTATTTTTCTCCCTGTAAAAGTTATACAAAATTTTCTTATTTTACATGACATCTAAAATATACTTACCATTACTAAATAAGCAACCATCGCCATCATGACCTTTCCGAATGAGAAAGGGGAGTTAAGGCCAAAGTCCACCACACTAAGTGCTAATTAGCAGACTACAAAAACGTATCCGCAAGGATATTATAAAAAACTCTAATACATCGCATAGTTTTCTTATATCAAAAACATGTAATCGATGTATCCGAGTTCGAGTTCAGCTCACCCGGCGAAGAAGGCCGGATAATAGACCAACAAGCCATCACATGTTGCATATAATAAATAATAGTGAAATGTATGATGAAATAGACTTTACATCACGTTACAATATTAGTATTATTACACACTAAGGTGATTTTATGCTATGGTAATACCTATTTAATAGAAAGCGTGACTACCACCTACCTAACCTACGGCTAATTTTAGATTATATTCAACCTACTTTTTTAATAATTACTATGGTAGTAACCAAGGATGTTATAGAGCTGTGTAATCGTAACCGAAACTATCGGATAAAAAGTTTCGCATAAGTTCGGATAGCGGCAGAGTCTAAATAAAATACTTTGCGATAGATTATCGCCGGCCGCTACACCACAGGAGCACATGCACTAGCAGCGTCGTTCTCATTTTAGACAGTTTTTATTATTTAATTTTAAAGGCTATTATTTTTTTCTGTGATTATGAAACTACATAATAATTAGAAATAAAATCAAACTGTTACCTTGTAAATATACATTATATTTTTTTCAAGTCATAATTTATCTAATATCCGTAACCAAAACTATCCGACACAATCGGATAAACCGAAATATCCATATCCAGATCCGATATTTCATATCCATTACATGGCTAGTAGTAACCAATTTAAAGTATTTCAAAATCGAATTCTTATTAATAATCGAATAGTTACCATGTTGTTTATTACACTTCATTGTATACTATAAATACTACAGAATACATACAATAAATAATACAGAAATAAGATTATAATATATAAACACAATAGCCGATTGCTATACTATACCATATAGATTTCTTCCAATTAATCATAAACAATAATATAATAACTGTTAATATTGATTTAACATTATCGAAACTATTGTCGAATGTTTCCTCAAATGAGATATAGGATATTTCATAAAGTGGATAGAATAGAAATCGGGTTTCAATAAAATTTGTTACGTATATTTGCTTGTCGCTGTATTAGATAGGTATTTTTAAATTGATCATAATTACGACTAAAACTTATTTTTATTCAAATGTATAGATCCATCGGTACAAAGAAAAAATAGAACAGGTACAAGGAAGTACAGGAATTACATAAACCCAATATGAAATGTCAAATTTTGTTTAAATTAAACAGAAATCTGTTTTTAATACGACCATTTGTTTATTTTCATAAAACTAGTTTGTTTTTATTGATTCTTTGATAGCCGCCAGATGGCGCACGTAGTGATCGCACTGGGCCGTGTACGGTAAACATGACACCCTCATCGTTCGTTTGCTACGGAATTTTTACACGCTGCGCAGCTCTGAATACCAATGTTCATTAAGACCGTTGTGGGGTTTCCCGAACAGATTCCGAAATCTTTAAAATCGCTCACTAAATATACCAGCAAGCAAAGTACATTAACATGTTTTCAATGAATCAATCAATCTTTGATCTTAACTATTTGTACCCTTGTTTAAAATAACTGTGATCTAATAGAGGGCCAACTATTATGGATCATTATTTATATCCAATTAAAGGAAAATATAACGTTCTCCCGTCGATTTTGTGTACATTGACACGAAATATAAGTTTAATAGTTTCCAAGTGACAATGCTTAACGTACTTTTCAAGTGCGTACATAATGATTATTAGGCATTATGTATGAATTCTATATAACCTTTATTAATAAACATATTCACATGATTCTCAAATTATAGGTTAAACATCTTTTGAATCAGGGCATATATTATATACATATAATATATGTAGTACATATAACTTTTAAATTGGCCGCCGCGCTATCATGTATGTCAAATATGCCAATAAATTATTAGATAACTCTATAACCCATTTGTTAGTTACCCTATTTGCCAAGCGGGCGGTCTCGGATTCATTTTCCGGCTGAGGCATAACGTTCATCTGATAAATAAATGTTCGTTCATGAGCCTTGGGTTAGTGAGATTTGTATACGTCTTTGTCACCCGCAATTGAAAAAATGTTAGTAAGATAATTGTGATGTGAGAATTAATTTTTCATAATCATTGTTCTAATTATTATATCCTTCACTTAATAGTCTTAGACTTGACCTAAGTTTGATTGCAACTACCGCACGGTACAAGTGTCTCGATGTATTTGACAAGGCTTTGATAATATACGTGCGATGCGCGTTGGTTTATTAATGTTAAGTATATACCTAATAATCTTCAACATGAATTTCGATACTTCTTACACCTCCCGTCGGCCTGCGATAAGGCTTAACGATACCTCAGAAGTATTAAATAAAGGAAGTGATTAAATTTTTATACTAACCGTCCACCATACAGCTTTTGACTACACATGACATTGTTCATCTCAGTTGAGAACTTACCATTATTGACATACGAAACCACGGCCACGAGCTTGGCGAAATATTTAAAGTTTAATATAATCTTTATATTAATTTCAATTGACTCTAACTATTTAATAAGCATAATTCATGATTTAAGATAAAAAATACATTTACAATTAACCGCATTGTATGAAATATTCAGACATTTAATTACAAACTGTAACATTTTTTTTGATAACCGCTCATGCTTCGGTAGGTATGTGTATCACTAAATACATCCAGCCGTTTTAAATGTTCAGAAATATCAACGAACCGCAGAACAATGGAGTATTATGTGGTAATAGTGGAAATATATTCGTTTGCTTATGCGTGGAAAAAAGTATCTAAACAAATCGTGGTATTGTTATACCCGATAAAAGATTAAAACGACCACTCGCTTAAAATAATTTTATGGTCATGCATACACAAGGGAATATTTATTGGTATCCGAGAGGAAAATTTGCAATTTAATACAATTGATTATCCTTCAGCTTTTATAGACCTAATAAGTAATACAATTTCATATTGTTAGTAGCAGAAGGAATTTGCTTCATTCATATTTCAATCTTGTATGTACTTTTTACCGTGCTTTTTGTTTCAGTTTTAGTGCTTCAGCATGTAACGAGATGT
>DWPT01000516.1:0-23560 GCA_018251895.1 Agathymus mariae mariae
ATTCCTTTTTTAAACGATTTCGTTTAAGCAGAATATTTTCAATTTGTTGTAGTTCAAATCTCTAAACTTTATATTTACAAAAAGGTATATATGGGAGCAGAGAACCGTTTTAAAATGAATATGAATCAAGTGAAAACTTACTAGTCAGATTTTAATGGATATATACGTCGTTAACTTGCATGACAGATTATCTATGAATTGCAGTCCGTTGATATTATTATCAACCTCAAATATAAGTCCTATACTTGTACTCCCGTGTGATGAGATGGAGTTTTTTATTATTGAGTATTTGAACGTATTTCCTTCACACGCATCACGGTCTTCCCGCCCCGCTCGGTACTTGTGCGTGAACAGTAAAATATTGTATCATCTATCAACTCCACGATGATACTAATTGATAGATCTAAAAATTGATACTGTTCGATCATGACCCGAATGCTTTTGTCGATCGATGTGATGTAATTTGTTTCCGGCACGGATACTTCAACGCTTTCGTGCTTCGAAGAGCAAGTCCAATGACTACAATCGTTAAGATATTACAGAGGTCGAGGCACAAGTAATTCCAAAACTCGTCGACCACTGACCCGTGCCGTGCTGACGTATCGATGGCGCACCTACAGGTAATGGATCCAATATAATGTTAACGACCAAATTTCTGAACGCATTAATCATTGTAAAAATACTAAAGTGGCAACATGTAGTAACTATACTTTGAATTAGACAAATCTATTATCAAAATATACGTACGTAAGTCCGTCTTATTAGTATGCAGTTATAATAGTACCACAATTAAAAATGCGGCTTCTGAATCGATAATGTATGAAAATATATTCAAAACAGTCGAAGAAAATTACAGAGTATATTTATCAATTACCAGATGAATAACATTACTTATAATTAAGAGCTTGTAAAATAATAATCAGTTAGTCGATTAACAGTTTAGTTTCATACTTATAACATTTATCATGTTATCACTTTTTTACGATAAATAAAATATATAATATGTCGAAGTATTGATTAACGGGCACCACCCACCCTCGAGTCCACGCGAACCTACTCTGCTAAAGGTGTATCTGCTGAACGACTGACGAAGCTACGCGAGCGTCCCTGCAGTTGGTGGTGGCTGCGTTCTGTACCGTCCAGATTAATTCCGAAGGTACCTTCATGGTGCTTTTTAATCGGCTTGCTAGCTACCACTCATTTTCAGTTACATAGGTGTCGGTGTTGCGGTTCCCATCCGGTGGGCCGTCTCCTCGTTTGTCATACATTCAATTATACCATGCAGTAGAGCGCGCTGCTCGCGGACGAGCCCGCTGCCCGCTGCCCGCTGCATCCTCCGGTGATAAATAAACTTATACACTTATACACTACTTGTTGATAAGAATGCCACTAGAGACTTTCACAGTCAAAATTGTAGCAGGTTTTGATTTTAAATTATTTAGAAAATATCAAAGAAGGATTTTTTTTTTTAATAATATTAAATAAATTTAAAATAATATTTTATTGGTAATTTCAAATCAACAATTTGTTATTAATATATTAAGATATCGGTAACAATTTGTGATATTGCTCAATCTAAAACCAAAACGAATTCAGTTACAGCAACAAAAAATTAAACAAACGGACGAACAAACACCATAAAACGGGCGAGATCCGCACCGCGCCCAAGGTCAGGAGACTTCCTACCAGCACACAAACAGACATAAAGCTACTTTAGTTATTTACATTCCCAATCCAACGACTCTGAGCTCAGTCAAATACCGACCTTACTCGTTTGTAACAGAACCTAGACCAGCGGACCTCGTGAGTCGTAGCTGCTGTACCTTCGATCGAAGCCACTTTAGTATGTTTTTTACGACAAGACACTGGCTAATTAATGCACATTATGTAAATGGGCAATGGATATCTCTTTTCGTAAAGGAAAAAAAAAAACAGCTAACATAGAACATGTTAACCAAGCGGCTTACAACGGTTGCGCTGAGATGTACACATAATTATATATCTATTTGTTAATATTTATTAAATTAGTATCATTTACTTCGCAAACATCGGCACCCCTCGTCCAGCAATTGACTGCGATCTGAAATGCACATTCTTGTAATGTTTACCCAGTATATCGAACTGTGAGCGGCACACGTCTATGAGGTGCTCAATGGCCGCTGCAACCTCTTGACATCGGTATCTGTAACTGTATCCAGAAATAAAATTCCTTTTCCTGTGGTGGCTCAAGCAATTCAGATTTTTCCACAGGTTATTTACTGAATTGTAAATTTAAAATGTTAAAACACATTTATGTGTTCATATGAAACCCATTCATTTGAAACACGACACAATGTTTGGAGCAGTAGGTTACGATTATAGTTAAAATCAGACTTTTTTAAGATACCTTATGTGTGACTTAGTTCATCCTCGACGACGAATTGAGCGATAGACAGGCAGACAAACGGACAGACATGAGATTGAGATGAACCCATGTTGTTTTTTTTTAATCTTAGTATTACATTTTTCTTAGTTCTCATCCTATCCATTAGAAATGATATCATATGTCCCTAAATACCTGTCGGATAGACTTTCAGTTGTTTTGTGAGATTGACCGTGACTTTACAGAACACGGAGGTCGAACGCGGCAACTTTGGCTACTTCCAGCACGCACGAGACCAGGAGGTTCGTTCCGTACACAGATACGTCAGCGTCAGTAGACCAATCGACAATCGGCACACGAACAAATTAATCGCAGTATATCTCCGATCATCACAAGTCAGCCCCAGAGCAGGGCTTCTGAAAAATGCCTACAATTTATTAGCGAATCTGCACTAACAGTACCTCAGAACATTCAGCGTGCAGATGTTCAAGTGCATGAAAAAAACACCTTCGAGTTGTGTTCACTATATCTATTATATTTGTTTATATGTATGATTACATCTCTTAATATTATATATAAACTATGTATTTAATTATTATTACAAAATTTTACTTTACTTAATAAAAGCTAATAGATCTGTGTCGTGTTTGAGAATAATATTCACAACGAATAATTTGGACCTAATTCAATTTGTATACACGAATTGCAGCAATTATTTTTTTTCTATATTAATATGAATGTCCAATTCATAACCAATTAAATTTAAATCATTATACAATTACATAAAAATTCTAATATTTCATACTCGAAAAACAAAACCAATAATAATAATGTTTTGACTTATTGTCAAATATATGAGTTATAGTAGTTGGACCTGATGCACTTACACAATAGGTTGTAGGCACAGAAGGTTGTACGTATTGTGGTGGTACTGTCAGTATACCGAGAGACGTTGCGACTAAAGACGGCGGTACACATAGCGCGGAGAAACTCTCCCGATTGCCGCTTCGATCTGACATCGATCGGGGTAATGCGTTCCGCAGCTCGAGCCCGCGGTGCAAGTGATAAGCAGTCGCTTACCTTCGTGTTAGTGTGACTGCAAAAATAAATTAGAAATACTAGTGTTTATTGACCGAATGGACGATCAGACACACGCCTATAATGTTTTGAATTTTATTGTATTGAATTAGATTGAATGATAAATAAAATAAGTCTTGTATAATTAAAAATTGAATAAACAAAATATTGTCATAATATGGTATCATTATTATTTCAATTTGAAATTAATATTAGAAATTAATTATAATCCAGATCATATATTTAAGTAGTGGAGAAATGATCTATACGTAATCTTGTATCAAATCGCTGGCTACTGTGAAACGCAGTAGCGTAAAAGCATCGCAGCGTAATGGGGTGAGCGATTGCCGGGCGTTACGCATGCGGCGCACGTAACGCGGGAAATTACGCGCGTCGCTCCGCAGATCGCCCGGATTCGGGCAATCGCCTTCTCCCAGGACGCCATCGGGAGGAATTCCCGGTTTCAGACTGATTCTAAGCCGTTTGAAAATCTCGTGCAATCTTTCCTGACCTGACTTGAAAATGATATAGCGTAAACTCATTTAAATTCTCACCTATAATCACTTTTTTATTCTTTCGCCACATAATATGTAATTATTAGTCATTACCATAATAATTATTAGTCTACTTATAAAATATCCTTCTTTCTGGATTAAAATTTTAATGTTTTATATCATAAAAAGGTTCTGTTGGATCTCAAAATAAAATAGTTACCTATATAAACTACTATACCAATAAAGTTTTGATTAACATCAGACGATGTATTCTAACTACAACTGTACCACGACATACTTAAATAAATTTATGTTTAATGTAGTTGCAGTTTGTGAGACAAAACGTCATTGTCATACCCAAAGACGTCGTGCAGAAGGTTCTTATTTTAAAAACTCCTTCGTGCGTTACCCGCGCGGAGTGCCGCGGGGAGCCGCGAGCCGCGAGCCGTGGGGTGGCGGGGTACCCTCGCTCGTCCGCGGCGTGTGTACGTGCGTGACAATCGCGCGCTATTGCGTTCCGCGAGGGATTGAATGGATCCGACCCACGGCGCGGCCGTATCGGGTGCCTACGTAAAACATTACAATCTTAACTTGTTTTCGTCGTATTCACGATTCTTGCAATTGGACCGAAATATCGTAATACACATATCTATGTTAGAGATTTTTTTATTTAAATTGCCGACAAAAAAGCAGACAATCAGACGAGCCACCTGATGGTAAGTAGTCACCGTCGCCCGTGGACATCAGTAACGCTCAAGAACATACTGATGTTTTGTTGGCCAAGAAATAGAAAAAAAGAAAGTACTGGCTTTCAAAGCTCCAGCCGGAACACGACGAATTGTTCGGCGGCTGACTCGAGTAAAAGGGTGGTAGCTAGCCAGGTATGCTTCACAACGAGATAATAATACCAGTAATAATATTAATGACTTAATAATAATATTGATAATATAATCATTACGCGAAACTCTACCACCATCAGACTAGCTTCTGTCGCCTCTTACGACACCCTATTCTGCGAGCATGGGATTGGGGACAGTATTCTAAGCCGCCCCAATACGGCACACTACTTTAAATGCAAAAAATAAAAACTTCAAATATCACTGTAATAATTTCATGATCTCTCCAAGTTTATTGTTCTGTACCAATTGCTTCAACCTATTGCAGAACACGAGTCTGTCTCGATCGAGGAGCCTCTGAACTGACCTCGCGCTGTCGGTACTGATCGGTAGAGACGTCTGTGGCCAATCTAAATATACTAAATCCGAATGCTGCTCGTATGCCCCTGCTCAAGATATTTTGCTTCTAGCGTTAAACGGAGTATCTATATCAGAAATAAGGGCTTACCGAACATTGAACACATACCATGACTTTCCAAGCTTTTTCATAGCTAATGTGAAATCAAGTTTTATTCCTTGTCGGACAAACATTTAGGTAAGAGATAAAATTATGTTCTCGAAACCAACTGCTGAGTTATATACGTCAGAGTAATAATAATTGTTGTAGAAATATATTATTACTAATAAATAATTTGCTCCGAAAATCAAGAAGACATAAAGACTTAGTTTTGGACCTTTGTACCACATTTAAAGGAAGTCAACCACAGAGCACTGCCTGCCTGAGTACCAACATCCCACAAAACAGGTCAACAGATATATTTTTTTATTACTATGTACGTAATGCTACTCCTGAGGCAGATCTCAGTAACCCTGCAAATGTCATATCCGGTTTGTCACAAGATAATAATATATTAATACAAAAGGATCTCCTGGCAGGTTGTCGTTAATTTATTAGAAGTATGTTTAAACAGGGCGGGGATTGAGCGAGCAAGAAGCACGAGAATGTGGAGCCCTAAAAATTGATCAGAATATTTGAGGTCTTAAATACCCAAACGGAGCTGGATTCCGAGTATTCATTACAGAGTCGAAAATAAAAGAAGCACTTCCTTCTGGTCGCAGGAACAATCGCAAAAGGTACAGTCGTAAACAAAAAAGCCAGTGACAAAGTTGTCCCCTCCGCGGTAGCACGTACGATCCTCATTCCTATAATTCTTTTTAAATGTGAAACGTTATTTTTTTGACAGCCCGTGCTGGAAACGGGATTCGCCCCGAAACAATTTCGAGATATTTTATTGGGAGATTTTTTATTAAGAAAGTAAATTATTTGTGAGTCCATACGAAGGCGAGTTGGCAAGACCGCATTGACATTCAAAAAAGATTGAATAAAGGCCAGCTATAATTTTTTTGTTCTACGAATATGTGAACATTAAAACAGGTCACCCAATGAGAGAAAATTAAATAAAGTTAGAACGAGCAGCGATGTCACCGTTATAATTTCACTATATTATCCCTAAAAATATGATTAGTAGTATATAATATTAACATTTACCTGTCACATAATAACCTAATAATGGAAAACTTGTCAAATGACTCTACAGCAGTACAAAATTGCAAATCATAGAGATCTTTTTTTTACGTAAATATGTCGGATATTAATATAATGGAACTGACGAGCCACCTTATGGTAAGTGGTCACCGTCGACCATAGACATGAGTAACACCAAAGGCGTCACTCTTTGTCGGCCAAGAAAGAAAGAAATACTGGTTCTCAAACCTCATGTCGGAACACGCTGAATCCTTTGGCGGCTGACTCAAGTAAGAAGATGGTAGTTAGCCAGGTAAGCTTTACGGAAAGATACTAATTACAATACTAATGACTTAATAACAATATGGATAATATCAACTTACGAGAAACCCTACCACCAAACAGGCCGGCTTCTGTCGCCACTTACGATACCCTGTTCTGCCAGCATGGAATTTGGGGTCAATATTTTAGGCCACCCCAATACGACTCATTATTACTGAAAAAATAAAATAAAATAAAAAAAACTTTATTTCTGTACAAATACCGTAACAGATTAAGATATAGCCAGAACAAAAATTAATTATTTTTAACGATCAATATAGAATTGATGTCTACAGCGAATAAATGACATCCACCACACGGAATCCGAATAAACTGGTTCAGATGCCGAAACAGTGAATGAAGAAAGAAGCATCGACCTTTGTATTGAAAGTACAAGGTTTATTTTCGCGCGAACCCCTACAGAGCCAAGTAAATACTAGAAATGAGAAATCTATCCGCGGTAAGTAATCTTGAATTATTGATGCGAAACGCGCGTTACGCGATGTACAACACCCAACATAATACCACAACATGATGAAGTCGTTACACAAATATAAGCTTTGTTTCTTGAGCCTAAAGGTGAAAACTTGTCGAAGGCGCGGGGTGGCAGCTTAACAATTTGGTTTGTTGTACATCTATTTTTACGACTCTTCTTCCGATACGAGGAGGCTCTTTTTATGGCTCTAATATATTTCATGCACTTGTAAAAAAATCGGCAAAGTAGGCGGAATCGGGTAGTTCTGATAAGCTAACAGTGATTTCTTTGCGGACGCCAGCGCGCATAAACAGAACGGGATCTGGATGGACGGTTATTGTTATTGTTATTGTCACTTACTGAAAACACTTTTACTGGATTGCCACCGAACGGAGAGGACATCCGCCGAACTGACCGACACCGGCACGTCGAGATAACAGATGTTACCTCCAGCCGACAAACATATCAACTTTAATGTATGAAACCATCGTTGTAAACGTTATAAACAATTATACAGTCGCAAGTTACCTACTTACTGAATTAACAATCAATTAGTGTATATTATCATTCTTGTTTTAAAAGAAATATAGATAGACTAAAATCATCAATTTTGTTAACCTTTCTCACATTGTTTCATCTCACATAGTTCCGATTAAAGTGAAAAATATGGAGCATCGTCCCAATGCGCGGACGGTAAATCACCATCATGCGCCAACTGGGCCAAGTTTGAATCGACAGACCTCATGCACCTTTCAAAGTATCAAAATCTGTTTACCGATATGGAAGACTTCAGACAAGAAATGGTATTTCCGTATATAGTAATATAATCTATACATTTAATAAAATTCTAACTGATTCCTTTATGTATATTAAGGGCATATCAGAAACTCAAAAACGGCTTATAAGATTTTGTTACGGTTTTCACTATTGAAGTAAGCGTCACTTAATATTTAAAATTCGTTTCATTACAATCCGTCTATAAAAAAAGATATGTATTTCTAATTCACAAACCGTGAAAAACCCAGTCTTAGAACAATGCAAATGCTATTTTGTTTAGTTCGGTAGTATTATTATAATACAAATACTATAGTATTATTATGTGTATTATATTATATTAAATGTGAACCTCATTAGGTTTACACGTCAATCGAACAAGATATGTTACTTCATCGAGTTGAGCAATCGATCCACTAATTAAAACACCCATCGATGTAATGCAAGCAAGAGCAAACACTTGCAATTTTTTTAGTCACATAACTGGGTGACACCGGTCTTCAACAGCAAGTATTACTTAGGCAGCAGTCAGCAGTCAGCAGTCGGCAGTAAACAGCGAACACACTCAAGCCGCGTACCGATCTCGGGACTGCGTCGCAAATCAAAAGTTTATTACGAGTACAAACAGGTTGGTTTCATTAACCAATAGGGGACAGGCTTGACGGCATTCTACTCGTTTATAATCAGTGTGTATTAACAGACATAGAACCAGGGCTCTACTAGAGCTGGCGTATATCTTTGTAATCAGTAATCATACCCTACATGAATGCCGTTACAATATTAACGTCTACGCACATAAACATGTAACTGACGCGTCTTAGGCATCTACTTCTAAGTATATTAATGAAGAACATAGTTATATGCAACTTTTGTTTGTAACATTAGACATAGCGATGATACCTTACACCTCCCAAATAATACTTGGACATGATTTCGATTTCTCAACATTGGCGCTAATATCGAGTCAACATTTATCACCCCATATCCCAGTTGGTAGTGACCCAGCCTGCTGAGCGAGGGGGTCCCGAGTTCGATTCCCGGCCGGGGTGGACATTTATGTGACAGATAAATGTTTGTTCTCAGGTCATGGGTGTTTGTAATGTTATATTTGTGTACGTCCGTGCCGCCCGCAACACACAGGGCGAGTGTGTTAACGTTTATTTATTAGTTATAGCCATTTCTATGTATTACTGATGGTTTGTAACGACGTATATAACTCGTACTTTATCTGCACCACTGAGATCTTGTCCACGACTCATACTTGATTAGTTATCTTATTTCCGACATCTGACATTTATACAGCCTCTAATTAGGAAAAGCACTCGTGCTTACTTTCGATTTTTATGATCGCTATTTTAATAACTGTCTTCACTCGATTACAAGAAGCCAATAAGCACCCAGGTGACATTATTTTTTTTTCCTTTTAAATATATCTTTAAGTATAAGATACCCAGCATCGTTGAAGTAACTATTTGTTTAGTCAGCGATTATTAAGTGCAGTGCGTTTATAAGATTTAGCAATACTAATAAATTAAATTCCAATACAAGTTGTGGAGTTCTAGAGTCCTCCTTTGAAGAACGTGTAGAAAAAAGCGCAGAGAACATGCTAGTATGTTGACAAAATCATAACTTAAGGGGCCGGATAAAATCTACATCTACACTGGCCGACAATCGAGCACAGAAGACTTCGTCAAGCAGACTGGTTCATCGCCGACTGGCCACAGCGTTGTGCTATAACTTTCATAGAGATATTGCACACGATGCTGTAAAACAATAAAGTCATTTTAATTATTAGTGCTAATTAATTATGGGTGCAATAAACCTGATTATTTCCTTCCGGTGTTATCCCGGCAATCGGTGCCGGAGCCGGAGCCGGTGTCCGTGGCCGCACCTGCAGCCTGCAGTGTCGGTGCGCGCTCGATTCTCAGCTAATTAAATTATTTGGGGCCGGCATCCACTGCAGCGCCGGCGGCCTTTTATATATCAATGATCATAGACTAAAAGTTACAGACCGACCGTTCCAGCCGGTGAATGTTGGTAAGTAGTTAATTATAACTAATATCTCAATGTCTGGTTATGAGCTGAATAAATGGTTTATAGTATTGCGTTTTATTAACATTTTATATAAAACCGGCATGCAGGATCAATAAACACAATTCTTAGTTGTTATTCCAGTCATCAGTGCCAATCTTGTCAGTTTGTCAGTATAACTAATATGCCTATGCTCAAACATTGAAATGTTATTCGACGAACCAAGTTTATTTAGACTTGGCCCTGTACCAAGACGCAATACACAGAACAAAATATGTTAGAAATAAATTTAAATATATCATTATGTATTGTAATTAACACTCTTCATACTGCTGGAAGCAACATGGTTCAGTGTAGAGTTAAAAAGCGCGGCGGTGATTCCACCGCAGGTGCTCCGCTTCAAGGTTACCCCTTGTGAATTGGTATTCAATTTGTCCTCGCCACGTCTAATGACTACGTGATCGTATTTCTGCGATTCTGTCCAACCGTACAACAAGTAACACTACTTCATAATTCCTTTGATCTATGTAACCGACACGTGTACCGTCGGAAGCATTTTTATTGCCGCGTTCGTTTCGGGCATCTTAACGGTGCCTTCGATGTGTTGCGCAATGCCTTACTTATTGAAATGCCAGCTTAACTTCACTTTTGTGGTTTGATATTTAATTTGTTTTCCTCGAAGATCACGTGAGCGCTGGACACTGGCTGCTACATACGATGACTGAGTCTTAATTACAGCTCGGTAAAATCTTAAAACTTTAGGTGATCCATTTGACGATCAAACTTAGCTACAGTAGGAATCCTTAAAAATATCGAAGTTCCGGTTGATAAAGTCGATGTGTCCGACTTGATTTGGCTTCTTGGGGCTTGCCCCTTGTTTCTTATACTTGAATAATAGAAAATACACTATTTCTAGGGACTTGACTGTTAGAAAAGTATCGTGCTATCCGATTTGTTACATAGAAAAGCTGTAAACTTCTATCTTACAATGTCGTGAAGAATAAAATGCAGCCAACGAGACATTTCAAGACCATTATTATAATACACATTGTATGGTTTTATATCCAAGTCAAATATCAACAGGTTCGAACTAATATAATTTTCATTAATTGTAATAACACTCGAGTTGACTGATTTTAATTCAATTTTATTCGTTTTGACTAGGTTTGACGGGCACGCGATGGCAAGTAGTGACCGCCGCCGGTAGATAGCCGGTTTTGAAGGCAACCACGTTTTGGCGTCCTGTTTGAATACCCTGACACGGCAAACGTATCTAACTTACAACACAGCGCGTTGTTTTTTTTAACCACTTTATGAATATTTATCTAAGGATGTAGTTTTGATATTTAGTAAAGGGTTGCAACTTAACGCAATGAAGTAATTTAAAACAGAATGAATCTCTCCCCAACATAAACCCGTTTAAACTCGGTATACTCACTCAAACCTTCATCAAAAAACTGTATAACTCGACACGTAGCCCTGTCGCTAATTCAAATTAAAATACTGCTTCTGCGGGGGTCTTTAAGACCGGGCTCAGATTTAACCCTTCCGTAAAGTTCGAGGGGCAATAAAGCCGAAAGAAGGGCTAGTGCCATCCATGGCTTTCGCTAGATTGCTTGAAAACTGATGACCTTATTAGAAAAAACGAGATGAGCTTTTGATGTATCGAAGTAGCTAACTAGGCCCAAATTCACCACTAGGCACTTACTTTCTAAAGATGAAGGATAAAAAACCGTGCTGTCGTTATCACAATTCATGAGTATCCGTGTGATGTATTGGGACATCCATATGTACGAGAATAATCAAAATCGCGTCAAGGATAATCAGGTGTATGCACCTTTGGGAATATATGGAGAACTGCAGATGCGTGTTCATACGGTCAATTTTTTTTTTACATAACATAAGTTAATGCTTGACAACAATCCCACCTGATGTTAAGTGGCGATGAAGTCTAAGATGTTGATTAATAATATCAGATATCTACGCATATAATTTGTAACAGTTAGTAGTAGTTGCAGGATTTGATAGCAATAAGCTCATGAATTAAAAGTATATATATACTGCAACGACATGGCCACAAACAAGCAAAGGTCCTCTCCATATGACTAACCAGACTTGGCGAAATTAATAACCTACCCGAAACTAGTGTTATTTAAAATAATGTTAAGTTTCTATCGACTATTCAGAATTAGCAATACAATCATACAAAGTATTTACTAAACATACCCGTACAAACAAGGCGGCATAAATTCAACCCACGATGTAATAAATAAAGGTGTTGCCACACCAGTACTGCGTGCAAGAGCAATTATCGACTTCGTAAAGAAGACGATCGATCGCCTGTGCGTTGTCCAAAGATATTTCTGCTTTATAGTATAATTTCTGCAAGTGCCACTTTGATAAGGAAAAAAATTTAAAATTATCAAAATATATATAATTTATAATTAATGATTATGATTGTAATGTAAACGATGTGTTATTTTTCTTTATGTAAGGTAAATTATAGGTATTCTCTGTGTGGAGTGAATCGTGTGTAATATATATCTAAGATAACTATGCATTGCCGCTGTGATGTAGTGCATGTTTCCTTAGCCGTGCTCCTCACTTATTGAACGCTGCAGAAATATGAGCAATATTTAATATAGTAGACCGTATACGCAACGATTTTTCTTAATTTAGTAATGCAAATATTAATCGTATTTGACCCGCACAATATCTGCAATAAAACAAGATTGTAAGTATGGTGTATATTGTCAATATTTGTCGATTAGAAACTCGAAATCGAACGTTAAGCTTTCGCATTAGGGATAATTCGTGCTAGGCCACGGACGCCCACGCGTGGAGCCTGGAGTTTGACACGCGGCCGCCAGCAACAGAACTCGCTTTGTGCACTCACACCTGTTCAGCGAGTTGGTTAATTGGCAGTCAGCAATCTATGCAATAAGACAAAATCTTCGTCAAAGTCACTAAACTAAGTAACAATAGTGAAACACGCTATGAACAGAACAGAACAAATAAAGAAAACTTCAAATTGTTATTCATAAAATATTTCATAAAAAAATTTCATGTTATGCAACAAGCAATTCGGATTAGTTATGTTTATCTTAAAATGGAGAGACTACAGTGAAAATCAGCAAAGTGAATAATATATATATTTCTATAGTGAATAGATACTGGAAGATGAATTTTACGTAACCTGCAAGACACTCCAAACCGACCGTTTGTTGGCAGGACATCACAATGAACTTTATAATTCTGCTTCCTTAACAAATGTTATCTATCTTTTTCTTCTTAATTTTTCATTTCGTTATCGCTTCAATATTGTCATCGTTACTTCACGTAGTATATCAACTACAATAACAGAAATACTAAGAAATAAACCTTATTATGGTGATTGTGACTATTAGTTCAAGATATTGGTAAGTCACTGTTAATTTATCAAAGCAGATCAAAACGAGGGTAGGTAGTAATAAGTAACTAGAAACATTCTGAACTTTTCCAATTGCGGTGCTAAAAGTAAGGTGGTAAAAAAATAAAATTTACATCGAACAGGTACTCACGAAATATTTAGATTTAAGAATGAAATCGATGCAAACTTACCATACGTATCGAGTTTTATTTCAAAAGCTTTTTATATTCTGTATTCGTTAATAGTCTCTCGTAAAAGACGCTGGTTATTCGGTTCAGGCTGACGCGTGCTAAAGTATTCTCGGTCGGTAATTGAACGCCCAAGACGTTGTCGTTTAATTGACAAGGTGTGAGTTACGCGGTTCCTGCGTCCAGCGTCCAGCGTCCAGCGTCCTGCCGCAATAAACAATGGCTGCGGATAACGAGATGCGTCATAACCTACACCCACTGACGCCGTCGATACGAACACCACAAATAACCGCTTGTTGGCGATGGCTTATGACGGTTTGGAATTTCCTGTGATGTAGAGGTAGCCCAAAATGTTGGTCTATTCTTTCTGATAATTTAAAAAGGTTGTATTGAAATAAAAACGGTACACGGTACAGCATTTAACATTGCAGAAGATGACTTGTGACTCCTAGATTTGTGACGAAAAAATATCGGTAAATTTTTTGTTTATTGTAGTGAGATTGTTGAGTATATTTCACAACACACGTGTTTTGTAACAATATTTTATAATTAAATTAGTATTAATTTATTTTTCAACCATCCGCAAGCACAATGTATGATGGTATATACTTCTATACATGCATAGAACCTCTCTACATACATTGTGCTTGCGGATTGTTGCAAAGTTAATTAATACTAATTTAACAACATTTAATTTCAGCAAAGTAACGCCTGATACTATCGACTATAATATTAGGTATTGGCCCACACTGGCGGCTCGCGGCTGGTGACACGAACCGTCATACAGACCACATTATGTTATTTGCGAGTCGTCCAACCGCCATGCGCTAGTTCGAGCGGCTGCCTGTTGACTGACCACGATGGAGTAAACGTCTTTGCACATACCATTCTGTAACACACTAACGACCACCTTGTAAACAGAAAGTGAATTGGAAACATCACTAAAGTTATTCGTAGCTATTAAAGATAGTCATCATTGTCTCATTTCTGTGCTCTGTCTAAATAAGAACCACGCTGAGCAAGTATAACTAAGCAATTTGTAAATACCTTTTCAAATATCAGGTGGCACAATTATTGTACACTGGAAAGCTAATTGTTTGAAGTACATTTGGAATTACAAATTTATACACTTACAAGTGAGACATTTTTATATCCGACCTTAGAAGTGGTGAAACATCTATGACCGAAATCAAATATGGCACATCCATTTTCTACCTCCAAATAAAAAAAAATGTGACTGTCAAATTGATTTTACTGATTGATTTCCCTATGTTCTCTTCATAACGAAGAAATGGTATTAATTTTCTGTAAGTGAAAGACGATAAAATGCAACGTGGTACTACTGTAATATCACTGCATCTCAAGATTCGTATAAAAGTAAATTAATAATTACATTGAAATGGTTACATGTACATCAAAGAAAGTCGATAAAGTGCGGTACGACACGTCTTTAAAATTTATTTTTCATATCTTAGGCGCACCAAAATGTGAAATAATGCATATTTGGACGTACTTGTAAAACGTCCAACAGTAAAGAACAATGTCCACAGTGGAGTTCTAGCCGCGCTGTTCTCACTATTACGAGTAGGCAGGCAGTTCAGGCACTCGTGTCAAGTGGAGCACTTCCTGGCCGACATCGCGGAATGCCGCCCGCTGGAATGTGCACGCGCCTCAATATTTTCACCCACACACACACACTGTGCGTTTATAGTCGCTCGTTTTATATGCAGAGTATTTCAAATAGAAGTATTGAAATTTCGTTACATGTCGTCATCATTTCTCAATAGTCAGATTGTTTATAATTTATCCTGCCATTTTTATTTCCGTCGTTTTATCGGTACCTTAAACATTAGCATGTTGTTTACGCGAACTCATAAGATTTTCCCCTACCAAATATCTTCTAACGCGCCTATAGAAGTTTTCACTTCAATGAAAAAAAGTGAGCATTCCAAATCCCAGTCCAGAAAGTGTACATATTGATATGGAAATATCGAACGTCCCAGGTAATCGATATGGTGATATTATGACAACTATGCAGACCGCTAATTAACCAGAAACAAAACTTGAGAAAGTTTGTTTTATATGTACATATCGCTTTACCTGATATATCAGATGCAGTAGCCCATATATTTATATCGCTAGCCTCCATCCTTGGAGCCTTCCACCCCATTTTCACCAAAATGTATTAAAGCAAATTAACTCATATTTAACGGACGACTTTCGCGGCAGTTTATATAAAAATATAAAAAAAAACCCTCAGTTTGAAATAAATTACGGAATATTAAAAACAATGCTTAGTCTGTATCGACCCTTAAGTCAAGTCAATTGTAATCGGCTAACATTAGAAATCCAGTCTGCACATAATATCTGCACGTTATACTCGGAGCACATAACACAATAGATAATGCAAATTCGACGTAGCTCTAAGTACATGTTCCTGGATTATACTAGTACCCATATCGTGTACCCGCTGGTACATAGTAATATGTACCGTTGGAAACTTAGAAGTCGTAGCGCACAAAGCAGCCTGCGCCGATGGTTAGGTACATAAAGCGACGTCCTACACACTCAGGAACTAGACAGGTGACCGCTAGCAGCCTGACAGACTGTCCAAGGTCTGTTTGGTTTGAGCTTCCACATGTTTTTTTTTTTATTTTTTATTTATAGCTTGAAGAGTTGACAGTCTCCTGTTGACACGGCAAACACCAAAGGTGGTAGAACAGACAGAGGCAGTTAATGTCCCTCCTAAGACTTAGGTGTTCTAACCTGTGAGTGATTCGTGGATCATTGAACAAATGGGTTAAGCTGGTATTTTGGCGCCAGTGGTGGGAACAGTACTACATTTGAGTGTAAGTTAGAAAGGATAAGTAGGACGTGCAGTGATCTATCAGCGAACCCCCGGTCAAAGTTTCATGGCCTCATGGTGTCCGTACAAATAAGGGAGGGATATGAGTTGCTGGCGCGGCGGACGGAAGGGCCCCTGGTCCCCCCCCCGCGTGTGGACTCCGGGTACCACTCCGGTCTCTTACTCCGGCACGGTATCCACGCAACTGGATTATGCGCCAGCTGGTGGGACAGCCTCACAGACTAGAGTTTAACCGTGTTGTCTGAGTTTGAGTCCCTGTACTGTTTCTCCGGGCGGCCTGCGGCAGGTAAGCCGTTTCACCAGGTTTCCCTGGCCGCCGCGACAACACATCACGTCCCCTTGACCACCGAAGCCTAAGAATCCATGGGACCCGGGAATACACCAAGAAATCACTGCACAAGGATGAGGATGGGTGGGAGAGGGGGGAAACTGGTTTACGAGTCCCCAGCCGGAACACGACGAATCGTTTAGCGTCTGACTCATACTCGACGATGGCGGCGGGCGATACAAGGCGGATTCCAAATAGAAATAATATTGACAGTAATGGTATTAATATCATTAGTACAAGTATAATATACCTAATATATAAAATCCGCATGTGGTGCCGGAATCAGTCACCCCACTACGGCACAGTTTTTTTTTTATATCTTAATAGCCGACAAACGAACAGACGAGCAACCTGATGCTAAGTGAACACCGTCGCCCATGGACATCAGCAAGCCCAAAGGTATCACTGAGGCGTTGTCGGCCAGGAAATGAGAAGACGATAAGAAAGAAAGCCCTGGATTTTTAATGCTGTTGCGGTAAATACTACTTAAACTGACATGTTCTATATGAAGTCTCAGATGCAGCAATTAGACATCAGTCAGTCACTGACGGAGTGTCATTAAGATTCCAAATGACATTATTTATGTTAAGCTAGCAGTTCGCATTCGTGCTCGCCTCGTTTCGGGAAACCCTCTAACTTTACAAGCAGAATACGCCGAGCTAACTGTTAGATGTCATAGTTTTTGCCGAATTTCTTTATATCAAAACTGTGACTCTGGTCTATAAGTTATAACACTGTAACATTTCATTAAAATCCGTTCATCTTTATGTTAAGGAGTACCGAACACAAATACGTACACGCTTACAAATTTTCGTATTTATAATAAAGGTACGATTGACAAGACTTATGAATGATAAAGATTCATCACAGGCGCAACACAATTTCACTAGCACAAGCCGACGGCCACAAGCCGCGTTTCTTTGCTTTAAAACGCTTAGAGAATGTGACAATTTGTATGTAAATGAATTGTCCGCGAAATAAAGGTAGCACCGCCTACAAGTGGGTGAAGGCTGGTCTCGTTGGAGGAATGTGCTGATACAATCGCTCAATTGGAATCGAATACGTTACGGATAGTTATTCGTAGATAATCTTAGTCTGAATGTTTTGGGATGAAATAGTTCACGTTAATTTATGAGTATGTTTCCATAATTGTCCGTAACAAATAAAGTTATATCTATAGATAAACATTAGAAGCTCTTTGGTGACCGGCTGAGAATCGTGGATAAGACATAACCTGGTAGATAAGGTGAATATAATTGAATATAACATAAAACCAATCGAACTATAGAGTCGTGTCAAAACAATCGGTACAAATAGTTTCGACAGAAGCTCGTTAATGAGACCCAACGACGACTTAAAATAACTTCTTAATAGAAATTAAAACGAGTAAAATCTTGATAATTAACTTACTAAGTGTGTTAATATTCTAAACAGTAGTTAAATCCACATTGATAACTTTAGTCACGAAATCTTCACCATCTTAATAGCGTTATAAATCTTATCATTCTGAGGCTCTTCGTTGTTGTGAAATAAATTATATGTCAGTTATATCGAACTCGATGATGTCATCTTCAGCATTAACGAGTCATTATTGACGAACCACTTATACCTTAATTCATAATCTACTATCATAGGCATTAGACTAAAGATTTTCAGCCAATTAAAAACTCAGCATCACTTATTAAATATGTTGTTTATAAAAATATACAATAGCAAAGTTCCGATATTATTAGTACATCACAGATAAAATAAAACAAAACCTATTTTTTCACAAAATTCTTTTTGCTAGCAGCAAAACAGTATATATTTTATAAGTGTTATTCTATCATAATTTTAATAAATTTTGAACCTAATTTTCTGACCGTGAAGCAAGTCGGTAATAGTCTACGACTCTGGTTTGCGGCGTGCTACACATAGATTTATAATCGATGAATACACTGTTGAGGTAGCTGCATTTAACCTTGATTAATATAGAATATATTTTGAGCAATATCGCCAATAAATAAATGTTGTGCATGTATTATGTATAGTTTTATTTATTGATTACAAATTTATAATAACTTTTGTTTTTTATTCATATCAAAATGCATAATGATGCGTGTGAACGTTGCACCGTTCGACCGGTACTGCTACTTTTGTGTAGCAAATTTTATTATAATGCTATAGTGTGAATGTGAACCCTTTTAAAAAAATTGTATTCCATTTTAATTTCCATGTTGTAACTGATTTGAACGAAACAAATGAACGAACTGCAGATCGATATGATTAAATGTTTATTACGTAGACTATTTATTTTAATGTCACTTATGCGTATCCAATTTCACAGTACTTACGATTTTTTTATTTTATACCGACGCCTCTCCGTGAGCATGAATCATGTGTTAGGGTCGAAATATCGATATAAATTATAAAAATCACGAATACCCTTTGTAGTTTTACAACAGCATGCATTGTACCTACTATAAGTTAAAAATTTAACGCGGATACCCTCAAGTTCCTGGTGAATAATAGATAAAATAATAGTGCTAAGTTGAGAAACTTTGTGTGAAGTGTTGGACTGTACCACCTCAGTCTAATTCCAACGGTACTCGTGCATGGTGATAGGTTTGTTTAGCTGGTTACCACACCGCACCGCAATTACTTTAGAAAGAACCCTGAAATGTTGCAATGCGTTTCGGTTGCAGTCTCACAGAGCCAAAACGCGATTTGTCCACTTACTACGTCTCCAGAAAACCTACTTTCCAAATTACCCAATTCAAGGGCCAATCAAAGAAATAAAATAAGATAACTCGTTATTGGAAATTCGTACGAGTCAAGTGGTAAATGTGTATTAAATAAAATATTTAATTTACTAAGCTCAAAATTACTTTAGATAATTGGTTTACAACTCCGACATCATGTCCTGCATCATTTAACGGAAAAACACACTCCATCAGCAAACCGACGATGCATAAAAAGAAAAAATTACGAACAATCAATATAGAGTGAGATTTGTTCCGAAATTGCCACTAAATCTGCCTCCCCGTTAAATTTCCCGCGTTTTATATCGGGGAACTTAAAAAAATAACCATTTCAAGGGCGGTTAGTTCACCTCGGGGCTTAGATGGAGTACCGGCTATTTAAACTCGAAAGATTAGGCAATTACTGCAAAGAATTGGATTAGATCCGACTTTGGAGGTTTTGATGCTCGGTTACTAAGATTGATTTGGGAGTTATTTATCGTTTAAACTTGCCAATATATACAATGATTTGTTTTCCAGAAAAATGCTTTATCAAAGAAAATGTATTTGTGTTGAATTAGCATTAACTGAACTTGTAAATTTCTGATAACGTTAATACTTTAGCCCAAATCAATAAAATATTTGGAATTTTAAAAATAAAAACAATGTTATCAGACTAGTTAAATTATTGTCGCCTAGTACTTTCTATTACAATATGTTTTATATTATTCATATAGTGGTTTCCATAAAACAGGTGAAACGTGCATACTTCATCGTACACTACTACTTATAAATATCTAGGCCACAGTTATCCATCATCCCCCATCAGCCATCACGTACCTAAATAAATAATAAATTAGTACTTTAATCTTCTAAGCGCACAACGGCGTTATTTACAGCCGTCAAGACAAACATAAAAACATAATGTACGTTTGTCCTCAATAAATCACGCGCCGGCAATACAACCTCTACTGATTTTAACAGCGAAAATCTCTTTCATCACCGGATTCCCACGGAGTAATTTATATACGTTGTAATAATTAACAAAGACAAATTGAATACGAACTTCACTTTGACACATGATTCAGCCAGTCTAAAGATTCTGTTGAAACAAAAAAAGAAAAGATTGAGAAAAGCAACGATAATAAACGGTTGGTCATTTTTAGGTATTGCATCACCCATATACCTAAAATAAAACAATTATCTAAATGTGTAATTGAAATTAATGCTGACAGCGTTAAATGGAAAAACTATTAATACATTGCGAAACTTTGATTATCAGAAATCCGAATCTCTAAACCTTAGTATAATGTATATATCACTATGCATTTTCTAGTAACATGATACTGGTGAGGTCGATAATCAACAAGTAGCTACCGGCGTTGACCAAACGATCTCTTCCTACCGGCCATCTCGCACGCTACGTGAGTACTTACACCTCTGTAAGAAAGTAGAAATTTTAGTCATATGGCTTTCCAATGAAGATTTATAGTGGTAATAATATCTTAGTTGAACTTTGGTACATCTCACGCTGCACATTTGCATAAATCGGATTATCAATTCTCAACATGAAACTTAGGACATTTTATGATGACAGCTAGTATCAAATTATCTAGTTAATATTCTGTAAAAGCGTCTTCGATTTCTCTTTATCTATCTGGATTTGTTTAATTTAATTTGATATGGAATAGATATTTGATCAGATCGTAATATTAGGAACTATAAAACTCTTATATAAGTTTATCGTTATCAGATAATAAATCTGCGATGCTACCTACATATGTTTATTATTATGCACAGTAATGCACGGTTTCATTTAAATTTATTTGGCATCCCCACATATTAATTTGTGGATAAATTTTCCTTTATGGACGTTTCTATTTGCCTTCTTGGGGTAGATTTTTTGCATGAGGGGTGTTTAGTTTTTTATAGGATGTATTTAAGCCCTCGGCGTGGGGTTAAGTTGCACGACTTTAATACTTCCTTACACGCGCCGGCGTTATTGGCACAGGAAACTGATGATCCGGTACCGTTGCAATTCTTTTTTTTTTCTTTAATTTGGCAATTTATATCCTTGGAACAATTTAATTGAGTATTGTTTTGAGTAACAGAGAAATCACTTTTAGTTTTAATAACCAAAATTAATTTTAAATATAATTGTGTCAATAAAAGTTTTGCAAAATTTTTAACTTCGTTTTAAATTCACAGTTGCGGAGGAAGAAATATATGTACGTTATATTTTTATAAGCTTCCATTACATAAATATTATTACTGCAAAAAAAAAATCATAAAATTTTGGAAAGCCGTCTTCTGCCACAGAATATATATATATAAAATATGTTTGTACAATATCACTGGAGTTATCAGCAGGAGGAACGCGTGCAGCGCTATCGCAATCATTTTTATTTTCCTCCGGAGACAACCCGTCTCTATCGGGTAAGCGTAAGTTATTTATTTCTTTTTAAAATTAAAAGTAACTTATTGTAAAAGGTTAATTTAAAAAGTGTTTTAGCATCAAAATAGGCTAACAAAATACTCACTGACTTTTCGTAAAGTACATCCAGTATTGACTGACTGTCCGGCGCTGGCCGATTAAATTAAACCATTGACATTATTCAATTTATGAAATGTGCTAATGAAACAAAATTATGCGTGATTAAAACACATAAAAATGAAAACGCAACACATTAAATGTTTAGAAATAATACAAAAAACCAAATTCTCAACAGAAATAGGGAATAATAGAAAACGCAGCAGCGGTTAGTAAGAGGGAAGGCAAAAACGCTACCCCACAAGATCCTGACTCACGTAAAATGTAATGGGAAATTACTCTAAAATAAAAAAAAAAGTCTCCCCCAAACGGAACCCTTACTGTTACGGTAATTTGAATAAAGCTCTTTGTACATCTTCCATACAGCTATCTGTTGATGCATCTTTGTATTGCTAGTTTAAAGTAGTTAGCAACCTTTAACTGTAATTCAAATTCAATTACCATAATATTTATTATATACAGGCAAAGAGTTTGATGACTCTTAAAATTCATTCATACTTAGCATTGATTTCTATGCGTTAATATTTGTATATTTCTATGTCGCTTATAATCTCAGTGAAAAATTTCGGGTAGTGCATAATGGGCCTAAGACATCTCGGAACTCAGAACACTAAAAATTCCACTTAGAAACAAGTCTCAATATGCACATGATACTGTGCCTCCCCACAGTACAAGGTCATAAAACTTGAACACTTTTAATCGAATAATATTGTTGCAAGCTGTTTTACTTTTGGGTGCTACGTGACTGAGGAAAACTACTTAGTTAATTAAAATAATAGGCGCTATACTCGTAACTGTGTTTCTTTAAGAAAGTTTTGTTGGTTATACATTTTTTGTTTTGAATAAATTCAGATTTGCCACAGTTAATATGAAAAACGAACCTGAATGATTGTGTACATAATAATTTTTTAGCGATGCGAATAACGAGATAGAATTGGGATTGTGGATTTATATTTGTCAACCAAACGTTCGAAAGCTAAAGCTTTATGGGCACCTACCCGCGGGTCGCTAATCCCACGCCAAAAAACACAATAAGCCATTCGCCACCAAGAACCCAGCTAAATTATTATCCTAGTCATTTCAACCCCACGACGAGCGATCTCTGTAAAGCGTTTGATAAAGTGGATCACAAAACGCGACGCGAGCAATGCAACATAAATAAAAACGGGCCCATAAGTGGTCCTTGCGGTAAGCCGCTGTCTCAGCCCCAAATCGCGAAAGTGGTTTCATGAGCTAACCGTGCGAAACGCCTTCCCGGTTGTTATTGTGAAAGTTGAATTATGAAAATAATAAAAAATAAAGCGACTTGTATCGACGGGGGGCTAACTCGAGTCACGCGGCCGCACGTGCGAGCGGGCGACGCACCGCACCAACCAAAATATTGAAAAATTTTAACCGCACATTGTAAACGCTCCAACTCTTTTTGGGCGACGCTGGCTTTTAATCGACACGTGACTGTCTTCATTTTGCCAATTACACCGATAAGTAATTTAATTATGATGCCAAGTCAACCGCGTAAATAAAACGCCCGAGTGTGATTGCAATCTCTTCAACTAATGCCTAATTTTTTTATTTTTGTTTAAAGTTAACAAAATTTATTCTG
>DWPT01000517.1:0-23560 GCA_018251895.1 Agathymus mariae mariae
CAAATGACCATTTACAACCGTATGTGGACGTTTTGCGATTTAATTGTTCATTGTACTGACGCGTACTACAACTCTCCTACGATGGACAAATATTGCGATGTTAAAACACAATTTGTGTTTCCAGAAACATTTTTATAAGCAATAAGAAACAGAATTTTACATATGTAAAAAACCAAACCAAATTAGTATAAATCTCCTTTACAACAAATCACAAGCACAGTGTACGCTTATATTTTCATATCACCTCCCTCACTTTAACAAAGGAGACATGCCCCTATAGCAAATAAAAGGGTATGCCAATATACATACATAGCCAATATGTGTTTGACCTCAAAACGCAGCATTATCTGGGTAACTGAACTCTACGATTGTTGACCACAAAGTTAGAGCTGAAAACGGGTCTTGAATGAAACTCGTGTCCCGGTGAATGAATGAATGAAATAATATTTATTGGAAGTTGGTGTTTACAAACACTTTTCGAACGTCAAACTACGCCATCGCTTCAACAAATCCCTACCGTGAGTGGTCCCGGAATAAGAAGAAACTCCCAAGGAGTTCTTTTTCCTAATAATTTAATATTAAAGTCATGTTTGATCTCATCTTATCCTGAAAGTAATCTGGTATATATCTAAGCTGTTGTTAGTGTAACACACTGGTACAGAACTAGTTCAAAATATTGTGATGGTCCTATTAACTATTTAGTGAAAGCAATCTTATCTATTATTATACATGCCTATTATACATGCCTATTATTTACGTGGAATTATTTACCCGGTGCCGTGTGTAAAAATTTCTCCCCGTTTGACCTACATAGCCCCTGTTACAATTGGAACAAACAATTTTGCTGTCAAATGTTACAAAAAAGATTTATATTGGATTTTCCCAAAGTAGCGTCCGATATTATTAACCATCTTAATATTGCTAAGGTTTCGGATACGACCTAAATACCCATTTACAGTTGCAAAATACTTTGTAAACGCTGTCACTCATTCTTTTTTACTACTTTCGAATAATACGAAAACAATAATTCTTTAAACTTATCACTACCACTTCTTGAAATTGAGGAGGCCTGGGCGCACTTAGAAAAATTTCGAAATAGCTGAGATGAAAATAGTGTTATTCTTAACACGCTCTCAAAGTTTGCCAGTTCAAAGTTAAGTTCATCAGCACAAGCTGTTGGATAACTAGCACTAGTAAAATTGTTAGCGTGTTTGCTACCAAAATGGTAAGATTAAAAGGCCTCATTCACTTTATCTATGTGTATAAATTTGTATCATATTACACAGGTATCGGTTGAACTACTGCCCGTATGTTTTGCCCTAACCAATTAGTGGTCTGTAGGAAAGCATGTTCTTACAACTATAAGATATTTTGCCTTAACTAATCAGTGACTTGTTGGAAAGCATGTTCTTACAACTGGAATCCGTTGCCTCTATCCGTTATACATTATATTTATCTGTTGATAAGTAATCCGTACGTTTTACTTGAGGTTTGAAGCAAAGTTCACACTTGTACTTCTTATCTTCCTCAAACAACACTTCATTGTCTGAAATAGTGAAAAAAATTGTATACTTTCAGTCCGCTAACTTATATTGATCGTAAATTACAACGATGGAATTGCAATAGCTCTACCATGTGATTTGAATGGGTGACCGTTAGGGGAAACATTTAATGAATGCTCCATGTTTTGCAAGGCAGATTAAGGTGTCCGTTTTAGTTATTATGGTTTCCGTTAAACCAAGTTGGAGCCTTTTAAGTAATTAACAGCTAACCACTCAAATATTCAGAGTGAAGCAAATGGTAGACTATAATCTCCATCCCTCATACTGTGAAAGGAAATCCGAGCACATCATCTTAGTCTTGGTTGTTAATGAAATCTCAGTTACGTATCCTTCACACCCGCAACATAATAAGTCCTAGTTCAGCGAAATAATTATCACTTGTATAAAAGGTATTTATTATGTTATGTGAACCTGCCACCCGTAGCTCGAAAGACAAGGTCACTATCGACCGGGCTGCTAGATCTTTATCTGTAATGTATATACAGAACGTTTTTCTCATCGGTAGGGTAATCTTTAAAATATTCAAACATTTACCTATCCAACAAAACCACTTCAGCAGTTACCCCTTACAAGGCGTTCGGTGCCTGATTGTACGCATTGACGATTACGACTATCCTGTCGCAATGATCCTTGAACCCAAGTGTATGTGCCTTCCTTCACACATTCATAGAACTTAGCCTATGACCCATTTACCGTCGAATATTCAGGTATGGCAAACAGAATCAAGAGCTGCCAGTTTAGAATATAATATTCACAACGCGTTGTGCATTGATGTTTCTAGATGTAAATGTTCCCAGAATTCATTAAAATACTCTAATAAAATAGGGATACACAATTCGCAAAATCTTTGTCTTATCTGTCAATTATCTTTAGTACAATTTATGTCAGTGGAAATATTTAATAAAGTGTGGCATGTGTGCTGCTAATATTAAATATAATAAGTCTTTTATTGCTCCATACATTTTATTTGGACGCAAAAAATAATAACGTATATGACAATAAATCTCTACCTAGCGTTATGTATGTTAGTATTTATTTTATACATATATTTTCTTTCCTTACTTTCATCTATCCTTTCCTTCTCTACAAATACTATCAGTACGGTGGACTGGTGTCTCCCAACATTCGTGGGTCCTACCTGGTTGTTTTAATTTAATAACATGCAAAATTAATCGAATGTAATTGTAAATTTTTTAACTTTTACTGTTAGAATCATTGGTAATTGAAGAATAATAAAGATAAAATTTATGCAAAAAAAAATGGCATATCATTATATATTTTTTAAGCTCTTTGATACGTGAAAGGCCTAGAAAGGATTCGATCTTTTAAAGAAATATTTTTTCTGTTTTATCATTTACCTAAAAATCTTTATTTATTTATGCACTATTACCACCGCAGTATTTAATATTCCATTTTATTTGAACTATATAATACATAACATTACAAATGGTAATTCAGATTTTAGTAACATTCATTATTCATGTAATTCGCTTAGATCTAATTTATGCTGCCAGGGTGGTGTAATGGGTTTCTGGGGAGGTAAATAAGAGGTAAAAGTTTACCAATTCGTTGGTGCGCGGATAAAATTAAATATGAGTTTAGGTTTTATTATAGTGAAAATTATGTAACGAAATATGGTATACATATTTCATTGCATTGTTGTCCAAACGCAGTTCTTAAATTTTAAGAGCATCTACAATGACATAATATTCATACAAGTATATGTATATTATGTCATTGTATGTGTATTACTGTACTCCGTCTTCTAATATAAATCTACCTCATCAGTTCACAGTGGACAATGATTCCGGGTCTTTCATGTTGGAGGCGTAGTGAGTTTGGTACCAATATAATACGACTAGTACTCGCGTAAGTAAGAAGGTATTTTACATGCCTGCTATCACGCTGCTTCTAAAATCTTCCGTATAAAGTTTTGATATGTTTTGACTGCAGTGTAGGGAGCCAATTAAAAAGCAGTTCCTCGGAGGCACATTGGCCGACAATGCGCCAGTTACGTTCCTTATGGTATGGATATGTGCATAGCCGCCGCGACCACTTGACATCTGGTGACATAATACTAAATTAAAATTAAATTAAAAAAAATAAATAAATATTAGGATTTTTTTTTTCCAATAAAACTCTTTAGTTCCTAATCCTATTAATTACTTTCAATTTATATAATGTGTAATTCTTTTTCTTCGCATTTTTCTAAAAATCGTCCAACCTGCCTTCATTTATTTTTAGTAACAAATTGAGGTAAACGTCTTTTACATAATAACAAATAACAAATTATGTACATGTCGGATTGTGAAAACTTTTTATTTAAAATTAGATATTCAAACAAATTTGTAGTAAGATTTTTTTTCTGTCCAAACATAGTTTTATTTCCAATATCCTAGTTTTCTAATTATATATCATCAAAAGTTTATGGGTCTATCCACTAAATTCGTCATCAAGATGATGTCTAGCCAAGACTCTCGTTGTTATCAAGTGATCATAGGACCACTTAAATATTTGGCCTGTAGTACACGTATTGCGACTGCAGTAAATTTCCTTACGCAGTATAACTCCTGTTGAGAGGAACGTCATTAGGAATTTAAACATATCTTGCGGTACCTTAAAGGTGTGAGGGATCTCAGTCAGATATTTCCCAAGTCATCAGTGCAGGACATAACAGGATTCATAGAAGCTACTGGGGAACATCAGAGATAGGAGTCCTTATTCTGGATTGATTTTAAGATCAGGTAACAAGATTGTGTGGCACAGCCGTCAACGGAAGCCGAGTATTCAATGCATTTATAAGAGGTGAATGTCTTAGGTCCATCTGCATAATCGTAGATAATCATGGTGCTATTACACTTTGCGTACAATCCTGTAGAACACAAGTGGATTAAACATATAGACATAAGGGCGCACTGTGCCAAAGATTACATTGCTGAAAATGTACGGATCTACGTGTGTATGGAAAATAACCTTGTAGATATACTGACAAAACCATTAGGTCGTGTGGCATTTGACAAATGTATGCGCGATCTGAGCCTGAGTGTGTGTGGAGTGGTGTGATGTGAGGATATCTGTAGATGGATGTTGTTGGAGGGAAAGTGTGAAAACCTTTGAGTTAAATCTTTAATATTCAAACTTGTCATTTTGAGTAATTCGAGCAGAGTAACGTTTCACAAGCATTCATGGTTTTAACAATAATTACAAATAAAACGTGTAATAGTTTCTGGCAGAGGAGCACTTGTCTGCAGCACGGTTGAAACACTAATGCATTCTACCATAGCCCTGACCCTTAGCTACACGCTCTGTTGTGGGACGACGCCGAGTGTCGTGTCATAACGACGGTACTGACATCACTCGGGTCACGTGACGCGTTCCGTTTAGCAACAGTATTCATCAGTTTCCTACATACTTTTTTGTCAAGTAAAATTAATTAGAAAAAAGCTTCAAATTTAACTCTGCTTACATATGTAATACTCAATAATAATATTAAATATACGTCTATCAGATTCATATCAAAACAACACAATAAGGATGGATGGAAGATCTGTACAATGTAAAAATGTAAATTATTTATTTTTATCTTTATTGTATATATACTTACCGAATTACGAATGAAGCTTTTATGCGATTAAAAATTTTTTGCAGGTCAACAGCTGACAATAGAGTAAACGGAGCACGGTGGTAAATGATCAACATCGCTCAAAGACATTTCACAATACCTCTTTTATTTATTTACAGTCATTCTTTAAAACGTTCACAACAATCTATAAAACTCAACTCACATTTGTCAAACTGTCTCAGTCCGTATTTCATACCTCCTACACCCCAATACGCTCCACGGTATTAATCACATTCACCCCAAAGTAACATTTAAGTAATTAACAACCCCATGCACTAACCCTCACCTGGCTTTCTAACGTATTAACTGCATTTTATTAATTACCCTATGGTCTAATGAAAATTAATAGATTGGACAAACGTATAACGTTAAATCAGATAAAATGTTTCATTTATAATGGCTAAGAAATTTCACCACGAGCAATTTTACATTCAAATATCGACTTAATCAAATATGTGCTTAACTCGGTTGATAACTTATGGCTGACATAAACATACTTAGGTTATATCAGTCCCCCCCCCCTGCGATAGCGTCGAAGAACTTTTCTTTAAAACTGTATATCCAAATAATACTTGCCTTTTATATTACTATAATATTATACATTTTGTTATATTTGGATATACAGTTTAGAAAGTTTTTAAAAGGTATTTCCCTTACATAGAGTAAATTTAAATATGATATTGATGGAATTAATTAAAGTGCTCACGCAACAGCTGTTTCTCTTACGGGAACAAACTAATGTGGTGACACAAATGGTTATAATTACAATATTGGATATTACAACACACGTTCCATAGAAATGAATATTTAATACGCAGATAGTAATAATTATAGCTTTTCATATCGCTTACGGGCTGCGTACAAATTGCGTTCGTAATAGAGAAACTGAAATCGCGTTATTCGGAATGGAATAAAATTTTGAATGCGAATCATTAAAAAGCTATGCTTGTCTGAAGACATTATGTAATAATGAATAAGTCTTAAGCTAATCTAAGTTTTAGTAAGATCATACGTCTGTGGTGTATTTTAAACCAACCAATAATTTTTTTTTTGAGGGACCAACAACCGACAGCCTTATCTGCTCTTCGTTAAAATATACCACGTGCTTGGGAAATTAGTTTAACTCAAGTACGAATGTAGCTCGTTTTACATCAAAATCCTAGAAGAGTTCTGGATCCCTAACGGAACCGTAAATAAAAAGGAGACGAGAGAAAATTTATGTTCAGATAGGTGCTGCCGCGTTTGTTATTTCTGACGCTTATAAAACTTTTTGTCTCGTAGAGAAGTGGCTGTGTCTAATTCCTATCATACCTCCTAATATTGTTAGGGTTCTGAAATTTATTTCCGAGAGTCAATCTGTTTAAGCGCCATCGACGCCTTATTTTATGGGTTCCGTTAAGTCGTGGTGCCATATTTCATGGGTGTAGAAACAAAGAACAAGCAAATCACATTCATCAACTGTTGACGTAACATTTTATGGTTATAATAAAAAACAAAGAAGGAGAGGATTGTGTTGGTGGATAGGAATAGATTATGAGAGCATTCGGTTCTGGACAGGCAAGCGAGAAAGATATTGAGTAAAGATGATTGTACATTAGAGTACCAAGTTTCGTTGGCAAGTTAAACTGTAAAAATTGTCAAAGTGTTAAAAAACTGTACTAGTATACTAATATTATTGTTCAAGACTCTGCAGGCACAACTTCTGATATCTCGCTACTAATAATATCAATCCGTCCTCGAAAGCTTTACTATTGAATTCTAGGACTGGGTTAAACAAGCGATAAGCATTTAATTAACTGTCCTTATAAATATCAAACTTTAACTAAGACTTTCGTAACTTTAATGAAAGATGTTCGTGACTGCATATTGAGTTACTGAATTTTGATATTCATTTTAGCTTTAAATGTTGCTCGACTAATTATCGTTGATTCTGTAATATAAAATTGTCAAATATTTGATGTGATTAAACTATATATTCCTCTAAACTTTCGATACGTTCCTACTCTATTGGTAAAATGGAGACTATGAATTGTTAAAAGATAAAATCAGGTGGGCTAGGTACATTATTATTGTTGTGGCATCGTTCCATTAAACGCAATTATTGACGCAAACATCAATTGCGTCAAGAACCTAAACCACGCTACCGAAGTTTTCTTCGATGTAAATAATAATAAATAAAAATAAAATAATAAACGTTTACACACTCACACCCTTGCACTTACATTCCCTGTGTTGCGGGTGGCATGAACATACACAAATATGATATCACAAACACCCATGAGCCGAGAACAAACATTAATCTGTCAAATAAATGTCACACATACATAAATAAATAAAACCTGGGACCCCTCGCTCGGCAGGCAAGGTCACTACCTACTAGGGTATGGGTATCGATGTCTGCCTATATACAAGATTTGACTTAAGTCAATACCTTTCCACGCAAAATTACCACCTTCCCAGCCATAAATACCGCCCCCCAGATACAATCACCACCGCCTCAGTCATAATTACCACCTCCATAGACATAGTTATTTACGTAGTACCTATAATTCAGTATTCCAATTTAAAGCTTAAAAAAAATTAACATTTATCACATCTTGGCATTAATATTAATATATTTAAATCTATTACCCAATTATAGTGCATTTCACACTGCAGGCCACCATTTGTCGCGTAATGGGTGGAAATAATTATAATTAACACCATGATGGTGGTCACGCATGCATATGCCATTGTTGTCATACAGTTTACTATGACCCTTCGATGTAAAAATTCGATAGACCTGAACGCTTTAAAGTAAATCTGGTGCCTCAATAAATTATTATATTATATGATATCAACAAGTACAGAGCACTCGGACTACCTAATGGCATATGGCAAGCGAGCCTTACGAACAACTAAAACATCGAGAAAGTCATCGACGCGTTGCCAACAAAAAAGAATCCACTACATTCGCTTATACTACCACAATTAGTTCTCCTATTCACTTATACTAGCTATGCGACCGAAAACCAAATTCATCTATGAATTTGTGTATTTTATGCTGAATTAAATCTATTCGCTTCCATAAAAGGAATTTCAAAACCTATCTACTGTTGTAGTACTTAGGTTCGAATCCTACATACACCTACGTAGTCATTTACGTAGTCATGAAATCGTAATTGAATATCAATTTACATACAAACCAACTAAAAATTCTCTGTAGTATTCTACGTGTAAACAACCTACATATAGGTCGTTTATCATTCTGAGGAGAGATACGGACCAGGCCATGCAGTCGGTCAGTTTCCAAGCTCTCTCACTTTCGAAGAGCAATTCTTCTCTTACAAATCGTACAACTGCACCTCTTGTGAACAGATGATACTTCCCAAAGCGCCGAAAAGGTTAAGGCTAATTAAGTTACTAGAACCGTTTTAAATACGGTATTCAAATGTTTTATATTAAATGTTTAACGTGTCTTAATGCCTATGGTGGTAATCAAAACTACAACAATTCCTTATGAATATCAATGAATTGCGTGACCACTCAACATCAGTACACCCATCTGGTTATTTGTCGAATGCGTTCACAAAAAAAAAAAACAAATATATTTATTATAAGTAACACTTTATCCTCTGAATCATGTATATTGGTTCATGATATTATTAAAATAAAACCCGTGGCATCGTTGCCAAAGATTGGCATTACATAAACTTTTATTGCGTAACGTTACTTCCTATTAATGTACCGCGTATTGCAGTTATCGGGTTCCATTAAAAAACTTTACATTACCATACAAACGCGTTAAACAATAAATAGCCAATAATAAACTTTTTATTAATCGCAAGATCTGCTTTTATTTTTTTATATAATTATTTTAGTGTCAAAATGGCTCAGTATAGCCAGACTTAACCAAATGACAACAGCAATGTTAAGTAACAACTTAATACTGTTTAGAACGTAACATAAACATATATTTTATTTACGATTTTAGTCGAAATACTAAGTGTTTTATAGTAAGTGGTCAACGCAGTTCATAGACACTTAAAATAGTAAAACTCTCACGAAACCGACTCACCAGAGTGCTTTATACTTATTTATGACACTTTTTATTACACCAAACTTGCACAAAATATAGACTTAATGTTAAAAGCATCGTCTCCTAGTCAAAATGCAGTCCCAAAGACAGTCCGGCAATCCCTTAGCTGTAGTTGATAGTGACCCTGGGTGTAAGCGAGCGGTCTTAACCATGACATTTGTGTAACAAATATATTTTTTTAGTTATTATGACATCACAAATAAAGCTTTTGTGATGTCATAACCATTTGTGTACGTCCATGCCATCCGCAGCACAGGGGCTCCTAGTGCAAGGATGTGAGTGAACGATTAAAAAGTTTGTTTACAGAGGTAAACAGGAGAGCCTGTTGAAGGTCGCTAGTCTTTACACATCCGGGTCTCATACTCGATACTAGTCCATAGACCAGTAGACATAGCAGACTAGATTATTTCCAGCCTGGCTAACTAGCACTCTCTTTGGCTTTGCCACTTACTGGCGTTACAAACTTTTTTTACATTAAATAAATTAATGCTTGACAATAATTCCACCTGACGATAAGTGGTGACGAAGTCTAAGATGTTGAACGCACTAACTTGTAGAAGCCAGATCACTCTGCTCTTGAAGAATCCCACATAAAGGTCAGAAACGCCGACGCGGGCAAGCTTTGACCGTCCTTTGCAGTGCGCATAACTAATAACGACGCAAACCGCTATGAATCAACATCTATTATAGCCTATCTATCTATCTACATACACCTACCATTAGTTAGCCCATCTGCTCGATGGTAGACTATTGATAACAAACAACATATTTATTTTATCATTATACTTAAATAGATCAATACCCGCATTCTTATTTGAAGTAAATGTTTGCAAAGATATTTTTGAATTCGCTATTCGAACGCCTTTGTTTGCTAAAGTGGGTGCTTGCCTTACTGGTGAATAGATGAAAAACACTATTACAAATAATAATGCTGATATACCTACTATTATAACTGAATGAAAGCAATCCAAACCGTAAATACCAACGCGTAAATCTAGTTTCCACGAAAATCCGTTGAATATCAAACAACAAAAGACACAATGCATGATAATCTATTTTGATTCAACTCATGGAGGTATTGTTAAAAGATAGGACTACGTTTTTATTAAAGATTTCTGACTTTTATAATCGATGCTACTCATTTATAATTCAACAAAAAATGATCCTTGTCTCAATTTCAAAGCGCTGGTAAAATGATAAATACCGCCTACTTGCTTATAATTATACTTATATCTAATTACTTATAGTTAAATAAGTAGATAGCGGTCATTACCTCAGTTAGAGCCTCGTCCTGCTTTAGAGGTCTCGAGTTCGATTTGCGGCCGCGGCTGATTTTTTATGCGACAAATTAAAGTGTATTTTAATCTGTATTATTGTCAATGGCAACACAGGAATATTTAGCATTAATTTTATTACACTAGAAACTTATGCTTTATGCTTAGAAATACCAGCACCTGTAGGAAAATAATCGTATTATTTTATTATTAAGTATTAAATAGATTTCATAATAAATAAGTAAAAATAACCAATTTATTGTTACGAGAATCTGTTTTCCCAGTTCAGTTTTTCCGTTCAGACTTTTTAATTTTATTGCAATAGCTGTTGACAAAAAAAAAACAAATTGTTTAACAAACCTGTTAATAAAATGTCCGTCTTTCATGAGTTATTTTTAATTAAATATGATTTCCCGGGATGAAATGCATCCTAGATAATATAACTTATAAACTATAGCTATTGCTTAAATACCTTCGGGATTCTCGGAATAAGTGTAAAGACGGATAAAACCAGATAACACAATAATAACCAGAGAAAACCAGTGTAAAGACAGATAAAGTGTATAGCCAGACACATAAAAAAATAGAAAAATAAAAAAATTTAAACTTAAATTTAAAAAATGTACAGACTAGGCAATGTCGCAGTATTATGACAACATCAGAGGTTGTTTAATAATTTACGGCTCACTTTTTATATTTCCTTAAAGACTCCGAGTCCGAGCCATTAAAGAATAAAATGGGATAAACATGAACCACCTGACAAAAATGAATAATATATTTGCCGGTAAAAATTAAACCTAAAGATTATATTTCTCGGAGCGAAGATAGAGTAGGATATTTATTTAAAATAAACATAACTTTAGATATGCATCCAAAACTAAAACCAAGATTTCCTGTAATTTATCATTATTAAGGTGCAAGTGTTAACCATTGTTTTATTACAGTTCATAATCGGATAGCATTCAGGCAGAGGTAAATCAATGAGCCATATAAATATGTTCTACGGGCTTGAGCTATTGTAATGTTTCAAGGTTGTCAAATAATGGTTTAACAGCTAACTTAGGACAATGAACAGAAGTCACACTAGTAAGAGAGGTGAGCTATAATTATCATAGCGGTACTCTGAAATCTAGCTGATATTATAACAATATTTCAAAGTTGTCACACAATGGTATAGCACTTAGTTGTATGCACATTGTTGAGCTATATTAATATGGTGCTACGAATGAGTTATTATTCGAGCAACATCATAAGCTAAGGTTGTCACAATACTGACTACACTGTTCATAGAAGGTCTTTATTATTGCGACTTTTCCAGAACTCACATAAATAATTATGTTCACGCGTTAACATAAATGTGATTTTTTTGGAAAATGTGTGAATTACAAACGTTATATATGTAAACGAATTTTCTGTATTTACTAAATAAAAGCCTCCGGTATTTATTAAACAAATCTCGTGAACACGTCGTAGTCAGGACCAACTGTCATCTAATATTTCAATGTTTAGGATGGAATGTTTAATTAATTTTTAATCTTAAGGTTACCAAGCAATTGACATGAATTTATCAGCAAAAATGAAGAATGTTCAGTAAAACTTATCACTTATTTCCCTTACGTGGAAGAATTTCTGATATTCCATTATTTGTAAGCTTATACATTGTACAAGGTAGTTACTATTAATAATGAATCTTTTGATTCTAGTTCTGGTTGAATGCTCTGGTCACAGGCAACAGGCGATATTATCGCTCGCGTAATGAATTTGTAAAAATATTGTTTTAAATAGGAATATTAATTATAATCCAATAGAAAAACACGAAGACAGGGTATTTATTAAAGCAAGGAATAATAATCCAACGATAAGCAAAAGTAAGCAAAAGACTTCTTCACCTGAGCTTTGAATAAGTTAATTGACTTATCATTCCGCACATTTAGGCTGTCTGTTCCGTGAACATAACTAACAGCAAGTACAGAGAACTAAAGGATATAGAATGGAGTGGAAACCACAGGAATTTAAAAGCGAAGATCTTTAGGCGAGTTGAACTTATATATAGTATATCGCATGAATACTCCGACATAACAGAAACGTTGGCTTCCGTCGCTTATCAGCACTATACAATTTCCGCCATGAAATAGTCTTGTATTCCATTTTTACTTTGCAATCATCGTCACATTCACATGCCATTGTTAAGGTATATGGTGTCAACGCAATACCGTATGTCGCGTCCCGGTCAATTGTCTAATTCCGATTATATTATAATATACCAGCATCCCGAACAGACTTGGTTCTGTTTCAACAACTCATTATTTATTGTACACTTTTTCAGAAATCGTGAATACCTATATCATACGAGTAGTACACTATATACTGGGTTGTATGAGTTTTGTAAAAAATATTATCACGTTTGTATTCCTATATTAAAAAACTACATGCATCACCAAATATTCTCCATTAGAAATGAACATAGTTTATACATTAAGTCGTAACCGAATAGGTAACACACTTTTTTAATATTCCTTTTATACTTTTATAAATATTATAAAACTACAACGAAAGGCTTTTATCACGTCGCTAATAAAAAGGGCATTAAAAATGTATCCAAAAAGGATAAAAAATATTCAGTCGTATCTGAATATTTGAAGTGTGACTGACGTTTCTCAACCTGAATTTTTAATCATATGCGGAGTGACACATTTTTATATATGACCTTTATTTATTATTTTGTTTATCTTATTTGTGACTTTACTTTATTTTTAATATAATTTTAAGGGTAAATGTATATTAAATTATGTTTATTTTAAAAAAAAGTAAGCTTCATTAACAATTTTTAATTTGAATATCTTTTGTACACATAAAAACACGGCGTTCGATTATACCAACGATTATGCTCTGAATAATGTTTTTTAATTCATTCAGTTTAATAATAGGTGGAAGAAAATAATACTTAACTGGAGAAGTTTTTATGACCGTCGAATTTTTTCCTATTAATTACAATCCATCTACTACATATCTACATAACATTACGGGAAATTACTCCTAGTTCGAATTCCGTTCAAGTTACTCTTTACAAATATTATATTACTTAGTACTACTCTTTGCATTCTGTTTAGGGAGTAATAAAGAAGACAATGATGTCATACGAATGGTGACGGCGATTGATTCTCCAATAGTCGACGAGGTATACCAAGTTAATTTTATGCTATTTTTTTTTCCAAATACTATTCAAAATTGTTTAATAATTTAGATATTTTTGTAAAACACTCATGCACGCCATGTTCGCTTCTATTACCGCTTCGAAAAGGTGCAGTAGTAACTTCTTTGCAGATCTTTTAAAATAATTACTAATTACAATGTAAGCTTTAACTTTTTAAAAATCGGTTATGGCATTATTATTTCCAGGCGTTCCTATCGTTCAAATGTTAAAAGTTCCGATGGGTAAATCACGTATCAACTTTGGAAGCGTATTGTAAAAACGAACACTAAACCTCATTAGGCAACGCTGGACAAAAATCTCATGCTCTTTGCGTAAGTCGGTAATAACTTGAAGACAAAAAAACTGTCGTTTTCAATTTACCCTATTAAAGCCGGAATATTTTATACTCAAAGTATAAGCATCAAAACGTAACTTTTTTATATACTCAGGAGTAATTCATAATATAATTATATTGAAACTGAATGCACCAAAACAATAAAAACTTTTCCTGAAAGGCACCTTTGGGGTAATTTTTTTTACAGTCAACGAAAGATGTTTAAACCTTATATCTAGAAGTTTTCGTAACGAATTTTTATCACTTTTATATTTCTTTTAGAGGTCCATAGTGGAAGATTTTAAAATATTTTCAGTAAAGCCAACGAAGTTTATTTCAAAAACAAAAGGTTTTTTAATATTGTAAAAATTTCCAATAATGAACGTTTACACTTACACACTCACACCCCCGCAGTAGGATGCACGGGTGGCATGGACATACACACACATGGCATACCAAACACCTACGTCCCAAGAACAAATATTTATCTGTCACAAAAATGTCTGCCCCGGCCGGATATCAAACCCAGGACGTGGAGTTCTCGGCAGGCAGTGTCTCTATCAACTGAGCTATGGGTTCGTGAAATGATTCATTTATCTGTTTCTTATTCATTTATCTTGTAATTTTCAGTTTTTTAGGTACCTCGTTAGGATCTTATTAACATTTAGAAAAAAAAGAAAAGTTAATGTTTTAATAACGTGTACATGATTGTTATTATTTTTGTTTATCAATTGTTATAAACGAAAGCATGCTTTGACTGCACTGGACTGCAAGTATAATCATAGAAAAATCGTTGATTCCTCCTCAACGACGTACCTATGATCGCGAAGAATAAAGGAGACACACACACTAGAAAATACAACTGTCCAGGACCACTAAACAGCGTGTCCCAAGAGATGATCTGCCCCCGACACTTGGGGAGCAATTTACAGAGCAATGACAATTAAAGATGTCTAACAAAAATTGAACTAGGGAACACTTTACACCAAAAAACTGAAGAACGGAACCAAATTAGCCGTATTGGGGCGGAATAGAATACTCCCTTCAATCAGATGCTGGCAGAACAGGGTGTCGTAAGAGACGACAGCGGCCAGTCCGCTTGGTGGTAAGAATTCGCGTAAGGATTATATTATCAGTATTAAGTCATTAATATTATTACCGGTATTATTATCTTCCCGTAAAGCTTGCCTGGCTAGCTTTCACCCTCATGCTTGCCAAACGACTCGTCATGTTCCGGCTGGCGGCTTGAGTGACAGTACCTCCTTCCTAAACTTCTTCTCATTTCCCGGCCGACAACGCATCAGTCACATCTTTGATCTTGTTGATATCCATAAACGACGATGACCACTTACCATCAGTAATTAACGTCCATTCACAAAACTGCCCTCTATTCCCATTATTTTTTTGATCACGCCCTTAGGTTGTGGATCTCTTTGCCAACTTTCTTTTGGCAATCGAAATCTTTATTGTCTTTTACAGAAAATATCAAAGCGCAATATTCATTGTAATATCAAACTAAGCTAAGCTGTAAGTGATTTATTATTTCTATTCATTATTATTTTCTGAGTTACATTAAGAACACATACGAGTAGAATTAAAAACCGCAATGCAATATTTATGCTTCAAAAGTAAATACTATTTACGAAACGATCCGTATGTATTATGTTTTATCGTATATTAGATGTTACTTTAATCCACATGTAGCAAAAAATATTATTTCAAATATATATCACTCTGATTCCTTATGTAACTATTTTGTATATCGGGTTTAAATATACATATATACAACTGTAGGTACCACCTTCTTGATAAAAATTCTTACGTACTTCTATTCTGGATGGTAAAATACCAAAGTTTAATATAAAAATTCCATAAAATGAATGAAATAATTTCTTTAGTTGATGAAGTATCGTCGTAAATGTGTACTACAAAAATAAACTTAAAGGAAAAATAAACCATAAAATTTAACAAAAGCAACCGCCGAAAACTACTTCATGCAATTTAAGAATATGTAAAATATAGTAAGGTTATACTTATTCTAAGAACTTATTTTACTGGACGTATTTCTGAACCTTCACTCCATAACTCTCATAAAATATTTATTTCACATTCATGTTGTAACTCCTGTTACAGAATGAAGAGAATCATGCTAAATTATTATTTAAAATATAAACAAATACGAGCTTAAAATTTTGAACTATTTGTTACATATTTAGCAATAAAAAATACCTATGTGTACTATGTAGTTTGTATACCAGACAACACGCTGTTTGGTTTCAGCAAGAAACGTATACGGTCAACCATAAATTAAATATGGTTACTTCCTTTATTATAAGTTCTTTGACAACAAAAATTATTCACCTTATTTTCTTATTTTTTTGTTCTATACGATGTAATTGAATGATTGATTTCTATTTCTCATAGCCCATAAATCACGGGTAAACTCATTAATGTTTGAACTCGTGTCATGAAAACAGCCGCTTACGACACTCGTCAATAAAGCTTCACATTTTTTGTTATACGGAGTAAAAAAATTATCACCTGACACAATTAATTGTAATACTTTTGTCAATAAGGTTATAAATATAACTAGTAACGTCCCCTCGTTTTGCTTGATGACTCGTGATTTATACATTCACAAAATAGTAATAGCACCAGTGAAATGATTCTTTTAAATAATTCAGTATACATTTTCCTTTTTATGTACAGTTTTCATGTTGCGGCAAAACTATCATCACGAGTAAGCTGGATGTATCTGTTTAACATTGTGTTTTTTGCCATTTTTCCAGTTCAGATCAGATTTTACAGTTACGATACTTTGGGCCTTTTCAATCAAACAGTCAAATTAAGCGTCCTTTAACCTAAAAATGTCATGGTTGTACTAACTTGACATTGATATTGAATAAATTGCCAAAACAAATTTTTATTGTCATTAAATCTTCAATTTCCACAACTCGGAAAGTAACATGTTTGGAATTTCTGGAAATATTTCAAAAGCATAATTGTTTTATGATATTATAAGTCACATAATTAAATTATTATGAATTAAGTTCACGATCACGAAAGAAAAAGAGTAAGTAAGTAAATGTTTAATATTTATTTCCGAATTGAAGGGATTATAGGATATGAATTATCATAAATATCACTTCTCATAAACTTAATAATTATAATTAATTTGGTAACCCATATACAGTTATTTATTAAATTAAATCATTATACATTCAAAATTGAGCTTTTTAAGAAATCCATTGTTTTTTGTGCATATTTTAAAATAACATAAGCCATAGAAATTGTAACTAACTAACTTAACTATGATTTATTTATAAGTTCTCGTAAACTGTATGCCGATAAAATTTAACATAACACTAAAAATATGAAGTAAATCATACCGAAGCAATCCGAGTGACACTTTTCATTCACGTAACGCACAACTTCAGCGGTCACAACATACGTCCACGCGTCGCGAGGCATCCGGCACGACTGAAACCTATTCGTTGACGAAAGTTTTTGTAGGTGAATTCAATTCATTGGATCAGGCATGAGCGCCCTTGAATTAGCCATAAGATTAAGTTCTGGCGTAATATAATTACATCGTTCGTTATTCTGGTAATTGAAGTAACAAATTAGCTGTTAAACAGAACCGATACGGGCGAGGAGATATTATAAAATTATACTTTGCTACAGATAAATTTAGGTTCATTCCATTAACCGCCAACAGCAGGGTATTTATGGTTTTATCCTTTGTTAAAAAGCATACTATACTATATTTGTGTCAGACGGCGTGTTGATAGGGAGAGTGGTCTTAAGTTAAACGTAAAAGCTTCTATACTGCCTGCAGGTGACCGACATAGCTTCGGTCAGATTTATAAAGTGAGATGCGAAGCGCTGAATACAATTTTAACATTTATGGTCGTATTGTGCTACTGACCGGTTCCCTAGTCAAGCCAATCCCTCCTGCTCGTGCACCTACTGACCAACGGACGTGGCTATGGCGAAAGGTCCCTCCTGTTAGAGGTTTCTGGGCTGGGCCAGTATTTTGCTTGTCTGGCTAACTATCTTCTAAAATTGTCCGGGAAATGTTTCATACGCGTTGCGGTCACAATGTCGGGGAGCCAGTAGTAATGCGGGTCATAAATTCCTTTTCGGTTGGCAGCACAACGGTTTTGCCTTTGGTGTTTCTGAAGTATATGGGCGACGGAGCCCTCTTACCATCAGTGGCTTATCTGCTCGTTTGTGGACTAATTACATATAAAAAAAATACCGCCGATATGTATATTTAGACGGCTGAAAATATGCTACGAAAGGTTCCATGACCTAAAAACTAATTACATTCTAGTTAATCACTAACCCCTTCCTCCTTTCCCGTTAGTATACTCCAGCCAGCTCGAGTGACTGATTCCTTTCAAAAAGCCGCTGAAGGTTTAAGACAATTAATGAACAGTTTCTTTGATTTTGGCGCCGCTGTTAATATATATTTGTCATCACATTGACAACACAATAAAAATATAAATAAGTTAATAAAAGTAGACAAAGCTTCAGAAGAAACGGTTAAGTAATATTACTGTCACTTCGTAATACAAAGCAAAGCCTATCTAAATCTAAAAGCGATATTTTCAAAAACTATTACTCGGATTTTCGTTTTTACCCATATACAGTGTGTACGTGTATACGTCTAAGGGTATAAATTGCAATACCTACTAATACCAACATACATAACGTGTAGCACATGAAAATTTAACACTGCGGTAATTCTTCTGATTCCATCGTCAAGGGCGGTCCACGACCGGGCGCCATAACACCTATACGGAGTTATTGCACTTATCGTAAGGACAACATAACTGTATCTAGTGCGGTAGTTTTTGTGAATGTTTTAGTTATTTATTTTTATGAAGCATTTAGTAAATTCCCTTTACTCTATTTTAGTCTATCCCGTTTACCCTATTCATTATTTTAGGCTGCAGTACAATAATATTTATTTATTGACATAGTTACAACACTACTCAAAACTTTGATTATTAGCCTCACAACAGTATGTACTTGTATTCTGTTAAACTAGCGGATTATCACTTCCTACCAGCATTGCAGATTTGTGTGAACTGATGTGACGTCACGAGAACGGTCCTTCGGTTACCGGCTATTTACAAAAAAACTGTGGACAATATGTTAATGCTTGGCAACATCCCACCTGATGGTAAGGGATGACGAAATCTATGAAAAGTCCAAGTCTATGCACAATTAATAACTTTTGAAAGTTTTCTTCCATTGGGTATCTACGAACAAATTCATTCTCGGGTTTAAAAAAATTGGGTACATAAAAAAAATAGCGGCCCCTTTCAGTATTATTAGTATAGTTTCAAATTCAAATTTCTCTTATCTTCTTTGTAAGTCCACAAAAATTTGCCTTACACATATCATTCATATGTCTACAAGTTAAAAGCCATAATCATAAATAAATAAAGCTATCAAACAAAGGTATTGAAACAGGTATCTGAACTAAGGCAATCAGACCAACGTACATTTTTGCGACTTCCCACTGAAAGCAATTTAAAGCTAAAGCCCTCGACGACCAATTTAACTTGTCTATCTGTTTCCGAGTTTTCCGCATACTGTCCATTGCAACCTACTATAGCATTTCCAACGAATAGCCTTATTGAGTAACGAGAAAGGCTTCACCTAGTTGACTATCCTTCGTGTTTTAATTATGCTTTTGTGAATATGGTGAAATTATATATTCAATATAATTTAATAATATATCTGAACTATATAGCTTTCCCTATTCATATATAATGTTATTGAAGAAATTATTCCATGTAATTTTGAAACCAAATCATGTGGGTATTGGGTAATTTTTTATATGATATCTTTGAAATACATCAAACGATTTTATTAATTCATTATTTTATTTATTTCTTAGATCCAAAGATCCAGTCCAAATACATTAGATAAGATTTTGATATAAATCGATCCGATAGCTTTGAAGTTATTCAAGCTTTTGAACAGATTTGTACGTGTGTCTATTATCTTATTTACTCATTAAGTTGTAATTTTTGTACTAGTTAGCGTGTAAGCAACGTGTCTCTTAGCGTGTCTCTGTTAGGCGGGTTAGACAATCGGGATGTTTGCACCCTTTCTGTGAAACGCTCCCTTGACCCGTTGATACGGGTCGGTCATTAGGGACATTAGACCTCGATGGGTCTGTCCGAAGGGATAGTCGCAGCGCGCGAAGATCAATGTTCGAGTGCTGCCTTCTTAACACCGGTCCATGCCATCGAGACCCCACCGGTTGGATCTTGTAACCAACCTTTCTGTTCAAGTCATTCCTCTATAAGGATTAAGATAAGCGGACGTCCTTCGCATATCTTCTTATAAATTAATTTTACTAATAACTTTGAATGTTTTACTCAGTACGACATTGTTATGGTTAAAATTTCTCTTACTAATATAATCTCATTAATTAATTACGGTGACATAGCGGACAGTATCTTTGAAAATTAATTTAACAAGTCCAGCGGTTCGAGGATTCTCGCTTCATAAAACCCTGGTGAAGTCCGAACAGGATTTACAGTAGAATAATCAGAATTTTTGTGTACATCTTTCTGTAAACTTACATATATTAACAGTTTTTTATTTTGTTTTATACGCATAAATTGGTTAAAACTGGGGGACTGCTTAATTAGGATGTTAAAACTATAATGAGACACGTGAAATGTGACATGAAGTACTTGATAAATTTTTATTTACCTCTATAATGTCATATCCGACATGGAAATAAAAAAAATTGCGTACATGTAGTACATATCAGCTATTTAGCTCTAAAATTAAACTTGGGCCTACTGGAAGATATATCTGATTAAGAATACGTAGTCCCCCAATACAATTTTTTATTCCCGTAATTTTATTATATGCACAAAATAAATAAATAGAAATAAAACGGACTCTTTTACCAAGTAGATATTAAACGTAAGTACCTGCATAAGTTCATACAACAATGCGAAGTCAATCTGGTTCCTAATGGATTCGGATAGGTTGTAGACCCATCCACTGCAATCCAGATGAATCCCAAGTCTAGACGCACGAAACTTGCAGAAGAATTTTTTACAAAATACTGAAATATAAAGTTGTTTACACATCTGCCGGACACCTTCTGTAATCTTAAAATGATTTAATGTGATGGTAATAATCGGTAAGTGGCAAGATGTAATTTCCTTTATAATATATAAATCTCATTGAACAATATTGCCATAAATATGGGTATACATTGTAATTTATTTGGTATAGTCATGAACGTGGTCTCATACAAGCTTATGACATGCAACGTGTTAAGGTAAGAGGCCAGAGGCCCAGTACCACTGTGACAAGACTAAATTAAGTACGGTTGGCTCCTAGCAATGCCTTCTAAATACTGAAAAAAAATTAGTAATAACTTTAAAAAAATATTTAAAACGTTTCGAATTTACCAAGGAAATAAACTAAAGTAGTTGCATTACATTTTAATCACTAATTATCTTAACGTTACAGAAATTAACAAGGTTTAAATTAATAAGGTTAAATTTAGATACGTCAAAATATCACTACATATATATCACTGTATATATCAATATATACGCCTCCCAAACGAACCGATCAGCCGCTCCTATCCTGGCAGTAAGCCACAGACACCGTACAAGTTACAGAACCCAACATCCTCAAACAGAACGGACCAGGTGCCATTGCGTTCTCTGATGTTTAGCAAGCTACACCACGAGAAGAGAAAGCTGGCTTGGATATAGATTCTTTTATACCCCAAAATTACAATTACATTATATTGTGTGACAAATACCTTTACTTCAAAACTGGATAATATACAGTGCATAATACTCCTAATTTGGGAGGCTTCAATATCAACCCTCGAGAACAAACGAAGGGGTGCGTTTGACGTGAAAACAATAGGAATGAAGACGTGGCGTTTTTATATGCGTAAATGTACACGTACGTGAAACATCTCCGTAATGCTGAATTGCGGTTTTGTCTTTGACATGACAATGGCGAGGCGAAAAGACAGGATCTTTTCATACGTACTCGCGTATTGTATCCTTGAATGAGATAATATTCCTAGTTCCGGTGTAGTGGTATATAGAGTAAATATTATTTTTCTTTGTTATAAAATACATGATCGGAGTGAGGCTCTGGTAGAGTCCAAGCCAGTGTTTCCACAGATAATAAATACTTCAACGATCAAGTAACGAGAAAACGGCGTCAAATCTATTCCATTTAAGTCGCGCTTTGTAGCACCCAATTCAAGTATTTTGCATACTTTTATCATTAACATTATTTTAAATTGCTTGCTTCTTTTTTGCCAAATGCAATCAGTTTAAAATAAAATCGATGGCTTATTCACTAAACAAGTTGCTTCATCGCTTACTTCCCACAACGTGTCAATTATGTTTCTTTTACATTTTATACTCTTAGGAATCAATTTACATTTTGTTACATATATGTAATGCATTACAAGAGCTATAAAAAGTAGCGATAGCATACACACAAAATAAAACATAATTTTATGTGTGATACATACACATAAAACATAATTTTATGTTGTATGTGTATGTATCTTTACTTACATATTTCTTCAGGAACAGGAACTTCATACCTAATTATTATCTTTCAGTTGAACCAAAGTGATGGTGTGATAAAGCAAAACAAAAAAAAATTACAGTAATACTGGGACATTTTCCGTATTCGGTATAGTATTTTCTACGTGGACGGATCCGAGGCTGTATTAATAAATATGATCATAGATTATACAGGCACGGAAAGTACTACAGATTTTGTTCTTTACATGTTTTTGACGTTTGTCACCCACATAGGACAACGACCAACGTCTCTGTGATCAAATACAGCAATGCACACGACACACAAGTTTCGCCCACGTTGACAAATGTTTATTACAAACGGGTTTTTAATAGTGAACGCATTCTAACTGGAAATCGGTTTTTGCTTTTGCAAATAGATATACGAATTGATACACTCTTTGAAGTCGGATAAAAATTCAGTTTCTTTTTTTGCATAATGCTAAACCAAACGAAAATATTGGCAGGCAAACCGAAAGTGTTATGGATTTGTGAATGCTGCTGTATTTACGTTTGTTAAATATTTATTATCAGCCCACGAATGTGGTCTTTCTATCGACTTTCTACTTATATGTGTACAAATAGATACCTTGAAGCTGAAGCAGTTCTGGCCTGACGACTTCTGTCGTAGAGGTGGACAAAAGTTAAGCAGTTTAGTCGATTTTATACTACCTTATACAATTGTTTTTGTTTCCAAGGTCTTACACAATTTACAAATAAAAGTCGGCGTATGCAGGATGATATGACGGGTATTAATATATATCGAGAGGAATTTCGTTCCAAATGGATGTCTGTGTCTGTCAACTTTGCACTTAAAAATGGAACAATCAAACTTGATGGATACTTCCATCCGTACTAATCTATAATATGGACACGTTATAGTAAGTG
>DWPT01000518.1:0-23558 GCA_018251895.1 Agathymus mariae mariae
ACATGTTCACGTCCTCGTGAACCATTTAATTTAGTGTAATCAAGTAATTCTTTATCGCTTTGATTATAAATGTTCTTAATGACTAAAATTTTATACACTAATACATTATACACATAAATATATAGATATCTGTTATATATAATATATCTTCCATCCCCCTGATGACAAAGTAATAACCCTAGTCAGTATTAAGCGATTCGACTTCTCTTATTTCACCATAGTCCCATTATGGTAAAACGCAGTTATCAATATGCGATTGACGTAGGTACCGATGGACTGCGGACTGTGGCCTACTTTTTGAAATTCGTCGATGTCAATTTTAACCTGCTGTGCCGTTACTGTCATCTCAGTTCTCAATCGAAAATTAAAGTGTTTATCGAGTCATATACAAGCAATAATGATAATAGAATATTTAAAAAATTACACATAAACTTCAATTAACTTCTTGCTGATGATTTTATTGGCATTACGAAGAGTGTTTTATATCCGTAACAAATTCACAAACATCGCATAATTAAATATATCTACATATATGCAAGCGAAGCATTTGAATAAGAGGAAAAAGTACGTTTTATCGAAACGTAATTTTGGAAGTAATATTCGTAGGTATGTTTACTCGCGGGCTGGTATTATAGATATCTAAATTTGGATATAATTGAAGTATTTATAATGAATGACGCTTCTAATAAAGAATCCCCACTTTGATTTGTTAAATCGATGCCGATAAAATCCTAATAGGATGTTGGTATGTATTTTTATAATATAACAATAAGACCATTACCAGTGTAACACTGTATAACGATATTTCTTAATAATCATTCTTATAAATAAAAATAATATATGCTAAGTAGAACCTTACAAACTGGCATCATACCCGCTAATTCTGTCGTAAAAAATATTGTTTTGAACAAACTTGAATATCGATAAACAGGATGTTGACGTGAACATTAAATTGAAGTTATCGACTGTACATCTTATATGGTGGTAAATTATTGGTATGATTATCTTTCCGTGAAGCCAGTCTGGTTAGCTACCACCTTCCTGCTTCAGTCAGCCGCCAAACGACTCGTAGTGTTCCTGCTGGGGGCTTGAGAGCCAATACTTTGTTTCTTCATCTTTATGGGCTGACAACGCATAATTGATGCCTTTGGTGTTTACTGCCCATGGGCTACGGTGAATTCTTACCACCAGGTGGCTCGGTTATGCGTTTGTTTGCTATTCACTAAATATATATATATATATATATATATACCTAAATATTAATAATTATTAATTAAATGATAATTAATTTCAAATATGTACGCAACCTTGAACAATAAAATTCGAGTACAGTTCTCCCGATTGTTGGACCAACGATCAAATCACTTGGCACCCATTCCTACCAATCTATTTTTATCAAAATAGCTCAAGTAGAGACCACTACAGTACTCAATTATACCATATAATTTTTTATCTCCGCAAAGTACAGTTTGTACTTGAAAATAATGTTTAAATATATACGTTTACAGATTAAATTCTTACACATTATACAAAATCACCTTGATCGTAGATATTTTACAGTAAATAACCAAAGACCGCCACCGATAGCATATCGACCAGTAGGTACCTATTAAATTATGCCAGTATCGTTCACAAAATCCTTCAACTCTGAAGATTAATTCAAGTTACTTTTTAATTTAAATTAATCAACATTCATTATTGCAGGTCGACCGCTTCCACCGAAGCCCTTCACCAGTACATATAGAGGCTCATGTGGACACAGAAGCGCGTAAACAAGTTGTATGTGTTGGTGCGTGGCGTTAGTTTTGCTGTTGAGATTCGCGCGTGGAGTTGCGCAAGCGCATTGGAGGCCATTGACTCGGTGGACGTGCGGCCATGTTAGAAGCGCGGGCGCGGTAGTAGAGCGCGAATTCATCAGCTTCTGTTCCGCAGTGTTTCGTAAGCGACGTGTTTACGCCGACGACGTCGCGGGGACTTCATTCGTGCGGTTAACGGGCTATCGATAACGAGCTTCAGTAGATACTGTCGATGTTCCTACTGTTGGCGATGAAAACTGAAGTACTAGGTATTTCGGTTTATCAATTTAGAAAATAATTGGGCTGTAACGTTTTAAATTCATCATCTGAATGATTAATGCATGTTTCGGTGCAAACGGTGTATTAATTTAATAATCTTGGTTTGTTATAGCGATAGATATGAATATACAAACATGTTTCTCAATAAAAATATAAAATATCTAAAGATTTTCATTTATTATTATATTTATTTATTTGTTATTTAAACACCTATAGTATTATCATATTAAGAACTCAACACAAGTACACTTATAAAATAATATACAGTAGTATTACAATGCCTACTCATCGTCTATAAATACCTACATCTATTCAATTGTAGGTATTAAATATCAAATGAGAGACGAAACTACCAGCTATAAAAATAAATGAAACGCATGTCTTGTGCCATTATCAAATATATTGAATTGTTAAATTTCAAGAAATTATACAATCTTTTTTTAAATCTTAAAACTTCTTCCGCCGCTTACAACCCACCTATCAAAATATATTTAATCACATTAAGAACCGTCAAGCTCAAAGTTCGCCGACTACTAAAGATTAGTAATGTCTCGCCCAGCAATATGTGACAAGCGCCTATCCGAATAGGGCATATGAAATAATTTAGGGCATACGTGTTGCAATCCTGATCATGTTGTTTTGACTTTAAATACAAACCTATTTCCCCTACTGTACGTTGCGCAACAAATATTCGCGAACAGATAACGAAGTAGTACCGAACGCTGTGCCCCTCCGTCCTCTCACGGAGCTCGGTCTCATCTCGCGTCCTCCTCTCTCGCACTTGCGAGTCATGTCGCCGTCCTATTCCCACTCAGTGACATAGATACCAGAGTTGCGAAACAGCGCAGATTATATTAAAGCAGGTGGAATGCGCTGCAAACTGGTTTCAATGTATGCTTTCACATACTTAAGAAAATCATAACGTGAGAAGTCTGTATTTCCACAATTTCTGACTAACAAAGTAATTTGATTGGACTGTCTGTAATGTAATACTGGAGGAAATATATAAAAAACTAATACGGTTAACAGAATTATTCATTACACTTTAAGAAAAAAATGGCATAACGTTTACCTTAAATAATAACAGTAAAAGATTAAAATAATTGTAAAAGTTTTAACTTCATAAATATTCAAGAGACCACACTTCAACATACAATAAGAGGCTACACAGCTGTAAATATAGTGAAGTATGTCCTTCAAGAGCGGTGCGGTGTGTACATAATGATCAAGGTACATTGTCTGAGAAGGGTGCATAAAACGATATACAAAGAAGTCATTGCGAACTTGCGAACTCGGAGGCGGAGTTCGCGATATCCAATACAAGGGCGCACGAAGGCGCATGCGCTGTTAGAGAGCGGCTGCCAGGTTCCTGGCTTGTAACTAGCTAGCGTGTGCGTGCGTTTGATTCCTATTTAATGCGACTGCCGCCACGCCACGTCGGCGATACCGATAAGATAAGAATAATCAATATTTTCGCGCGGTTTGTCCGATGGGCCACGTGAAAGGTCAGTGGCGAAATAAAGATTCCTACGCATAATTCTAATAAGAAAATAATTATCATTTGATTAGTTCTTGTAAGTGGTTTTTAAACAATGCTATTTAATGATGTTTTTTTGAACAATATAGGTCTATACTCTCTGCAAAAAATAAGACCTGACGCAGACGTCTGCAGTTAAACTCGATGTTGAGTTTATGGTGACATGAAGTTGTTATCGAATACATAGTCTTTTACAATCCGTTCTAAAATCTATTAATTGATAATTCCAGGTAATAGAATTAGAAGATAATTACATTAGTATAGAATAGATTAATATAATTAGAATTTTAAGGTATTTTGGTGAGGTGTTCAACATATCCAACGTCAACTTCGAATTTAATATTAATTAATAGCAGTTGTTAATTCTAGCCTTCCTGGAGCAGATATAATTAAAGTAATATAAAATTATTTATTGTGGGTCAAAATGGACCAAAATATAGATTTAAGTTTCTTTCGCCGTTTCTTCACCTCAATGTTAAAACACCTTTCCGAAACGGTAGTAGAAGTAAAAAAATTACGTGCATAAGTGTATTTACAGAATACCTACATGATAAAAAAATTTGAATTTGAATACTTATGCATATATCAAGTTAAGCAAGTCTCATTTGACTAATTTCAATTCGAACAATAATTTGGTCTTCTATATTTGGCAATATTTTCACAAAATAAAACACTACAATTTTAATACTGTTTCAAAGTGATATAATTAGTCTATCGTTTAACAATTAAATATATATCTACTATTTGTTGTATCTCTTTTCTCTAATGGAAAACTTGAAAAAATATAAAAATTAATTACTGTATAGTCTAAATTGTCCAATAAAAACATTTTGTTTGTTGCAGATATTTGTTTGTATTGTTTTCTAAGTAATAAAGATTGTGAAATTTACTAGGCCGATAAGTAATTTTAAATTCTTAAAAATAGAATTATTCCAGACAGTTCGTTACATAAAAGGCGAGAGGTGATGAGACTGAACAATCTCTCGCACGTTGAGTCGGAACCCTTCTGTCACGACACGCTCTAGTCTCACGCTCAGAGCCGGAAATCTTCTGTCACTCTCGACTCTGGGATCTATATGTCTCTGGTCAAGGAGGTCTTCGTATGTTGAACACCACAGACACCGACGTCTTGTGCACTCCAACTCACGCTTCAATCAACAAGGTCTACGTATGCTAAACGCCGGAGTCTCCGATAGTCTCGTGCGCCCTAACGCAGGCTCCTGTCTGCAAATCAACGCAATTGTCTGCAAGCAACGAGCACGACGGGTGTAGCTATACGTCTACCTACTTACAAGTGACTTTTACTTTCTTAAGTTATTATCTCCAGTAACATATTTTTTCCAACCGCCAGGAATAATTTATTATATTCTATCTTCCAAATTTATTTTTCTTTTTATTATAACCGTCCGATGGTTTCAATGAAGTTACAATGAGAAAGTGATATGAAATAACTTCCGGCGCAATCGGTAGCTCGATAGGTAAACACATGTTGCAAAAATGTAAATTCTTGCTTGCTTCGGAAAGCCAGCACTCGTTAAGCCATCAAACCAAGGTGGTCCCTTCGAGCGACATAAGAACTTCCTACATTTGAATTGACTAGCAACTCTTTCATCAATCTCTTCAATTATAAAGAGAGACCTTATTCCCTGCAGTGGCTTAATAGATTAAAGTTATAGTACAGTTAGGTAATTGAATGCTCATTGCAGCACATTTAATGTAATTTTAAGAAGTTAATTGTATTATATATATATATATATAGGTTTGGTATTGGTACACAAAATGTTATTTCACACTGATTTCTCGAGCCATCTAAAACCTTAAAAAAAGACGACTTTATGAACCGCTGTCGCTCTCGTTTTATGATCACGATTTTATAGAAGAAAAACTGCATTTTTAAACTTCTAAGAAAATTATTGAAGTAAGACGAACACAAATACCTACATCAGTTTCTATTAAAATTCTTATTGTAACATAATAACTTTTTGTTTCCGTAGATTTTAATTAAAGTAAAATGTCAAGGGCATTAAATATTAATATAGTTGAGAGTATCAGGCGTTACTTTGCGAAAAGTCATATATACATGCATGCATAGTAGTATATACCTCATACATTGTGCTTATGAATTTTTGCACAGTAAATTAGTACTTATTTAATAAAATATTAATTTAATAATAAAGAGGAAATAGAGAAACCATTGTTTTAAACGTTCTGTTCACCTTTGACAGATAATCTGTGATTAATGATTCGGCGGCTAAGCCAAATTTACTCTGTTTTAGAGACCACGTGTATCTATGAGTAAGTGATTAATGAACTCATGTCCATTAACTCCGACACGGCTTGTTACAGACTTGTTGAAAGAAGTCCAATTTTGCAACACATGTGTAGCAGTTTTGCTATCTTTACTGACTAGAAGTCTATTCGAATTGCTTTTTTATTATTACCTAAGAAATATTCCACATACCTACAGTAATGGTTAAAGTTCAGTATTATTGAACTAAAATCTTACACTTTGAAAAAAAAATGTGTTAATTAGTGAAAAATTAATCTATATTTTAGGCAACAAAGCTAGGAAGGTGGTTTTTGGATAATATTTTTTATTTTAACTAAAATATTTTATTTTTACCATACCAACAAGATGCTTTGAGATTTTATTCCTATTAGTAAATATCTTCCATTACCTTGAACAGTGGAAACGAGCATAGGCAAGATTTTTTAAATTACGAAGTGCTTATTTTACAGCAGGTAGATACAAAATATATTACCTTTATTTAATGATTTATATTGTGATTTAACTGGGTTTTCAATCCTCTCTATACGTTAATTATTTCAATAAAGACACTATTTTATTGTAACTTTTTTACAACTGTGCGTCAGTTCAAGCGAAAATAAAAAAAAACCCTTTTCTAGCTTAAAATATTCAGTGTAAACATTAAATCGTTTTTAACAATGTAGGCATTCATATCATCTTGAAGAAGAATGATTATTATCTAAGGTTAGGTAAACAAATTGAAAAAGTAACTGAACAGATAGTAATAAAAAGCCGTTCTATTTATATTATGTGGCCATTTTATTTAAAAAATATACTAATACTATTACAGTTACTAAAGTGTACTAACGTATTATTTTTTAAATGAGTAAAATGCTTGTAAATAATTAAATAAATACAGGAATTATCGATTAATAAGACAAATAGTTTGCTGTTTAACTACCGCAAAGCATTTCTAATTCCGATTCAGTATTATCTTTCAACACGTGTTTCCGATCAATACTAAAATTTAAGTACTTACCAAAGTTAAACTCGTCAAAACAAAACATCCCTTTAAATAAATTCAGCATCAACTACCAACTTAATCTGTAATGAGAGATAAAATCTTTCTACTACATTTAGATCGATATACATAAATGGTTGAATTAGTTACAAATATAAAAAATACAAATTAAAAATCATATTTTCAAGTCTTTTTATATAATATACCTGTATTTTATGAATCTTGTACTCATATTTTATGAGTCTTTACGGTCTACTCATTGTCAGCTACAAATATAAATAATGGCAATATTTACCGCACCCCCTTATCAATCAGTTGAAATTACATCGCAGAAGCCAAATATTGTAGACTGGTTGGCGGGAAATCTCGCTATTCTATCGTGTAGCGAGTTTTTTTTTCATTAAGGATTATTTTTTCAGTGTCTAAGCAGGTTGAAGCAGAGCCGAACTCTAATGCAGGTTAAGGCTTATTCTTTTTTTAAATTCGGTTCAAAAACGCGAGCATAATGCCCAAAAATGTAATAGATATGATTACATTTTATAGATTCCATTTTGAATCAATCGATGAGCTTTTTACATCATGTATATGATTTTTGTTTAATCGAACATCATCATCAAGGCCTGTATTTTTAGAGTTAAATAACATGTTAGATTAGTCTACCTCGTCGCCTATTAACAATCGTGAAGAACGAGCAAAATAACGCTGGCTAAGCCCTCGCCGCGTCGTCGTAAGGTTAATTCGGGCATATCGCGATCACGTACAATCCGCCCCGCGGTTCTGTTGAGTTATTTAATAGTATTTTTTGTGCGTTGGCGGGCGATTGCGCTCCGCCACCCTTGGGCTTCGCGCAAAAAACCCTCCTGCTCACAAATACTTAGAATGTTGTTTTAGAGGAGCGCGGGGTGAGCGGGCCGCGGGGTTAGCTCCGGAGATCGCTATCGCACGCACTCGCTGCACGCACTATCCCACTGCTGCCCACTTAATTGTTATGTATGCCGCGATGCCTTGAAGCTTGCTTTTTTTGTTTTTATAAGAGAAAGTAAAGCGATTCCAATTTACTTGTTAATATACAGAATTGTTCGGTTCATGAGTTACACACGTGTCAAGAGTCACATAAGTACTTTCCAGAGGAAAAAAGTTACCTTATAGTAGAAAGACAATGAACTAAATGTGCATGTTAACATTAAAACTTTCCGGTGGACGATATAATTTTTGCTAATTTGAATGATTCTAATCGCAATTAGAAGGTTAATATACAAATATATGCATGCGTTATCTTCATGGTGTTCATGATTGAAATTACCAGGTAAGGTACTTTTAAATTAAATTTCAATTTGTAAGTTATTTATTATTTCTTAACATTTTTATTTCGGACCGGCTGCACAAAAATGTCTGGTGTCGCGTGCGTGTCGCCAGAAAACCATGGGGGAAGCTCATTAAGGTAAAAAGCCGAGTGCAAACGTCGACTAATGGCGAATTACACGAAGGGGAGCCGCAATGATCGCCGATACAGCGACAACACCACCGGAAAGCAACCGACCACAGTCCATTTAAAATATTCATAGGACTTGCTAAATAAATTCGGTAGTCCATTATAAAAGTTAAACTAATAATAAGAAAAATTTTGGAACATTTCTCATTATGGCCCACTTTTTAGGACTTTCGGTTGGGTCAGACAGATAGATCCATGTTTCACGTTATTCTAACGCCAAAATGACAAACGTACTAGGATTAATGTGCTTTGAATCCTGTGTAGGTAACATGTATATAACTGGGTCACATAGGTAACCTAATGAAACCATTTCACTAATTATTACAAATGTTTTCGTTACTTTTAGTTCCATACATCGATCAATTATGTTCAACAGCTTCATCGATATATGGGATTTATTTCGGCATATTTAGAATACTAAAAATAAATAAAAAATAGAAATGCATAGTAACGAGACCGATAGTTATTTAGTCTTTCAGGAAAACCGAAAAAATACCAAATAAAGTATTACATTTATAACTCTACTTCGAATGCCAACTTTGCTGCAACTATGTACACAAAAATTAGTAATCCTTGATCCAGTGCAACTTGCGTTTTTATGTCACTTACCGTCAAACGAGAAGACGGGTCAGCCATCGCTTATAATTGTCTATGACGTATGTACTTTTGGTGTTAAGTGATTTTCATCACCAATAGACAATCGTAATACTTATAGCATCACGGGCTAATTGGGAGAAGGACGCGGGGAAGTCATATGTTAACAAACAAAATAAAAAAAGAAAGGTATATGTATAATGTTAATGGAGGTATCAACATCGCAATCTATTACATAAGTCGCAATCGACTTCCACAAATAAGAAGTTAAAAGCAATCGAGACCCACAACAAATGTTATATATATTTCACATTACTACGTCTGTTTCGAAAACGAATCTTGATGATTTAGCAGGCAGGACAGCGGCCGCCATAATTAACCTATCAGATTATCCGATAATACGCACTATAGTAGTACAGTAGAATAGCTTCCAGCGTGCCCCAGGCCTAGTCAATTAGGAAGACAAACTGATGACCTACAATATCAGCAACTACATAATTTTTTTGTATTGTATTTTTTTTCTTTATTATATGTTAACCTTTAATTGCTTTTTAAGCAAAGATAATTTTGACCCCGATCCCCTACATCGTACAAATAATTAATTTATGATTTACAATGACGACTTTGTTACCCCGCAAACGTAGCGGTCGCCTGAGCTATGAATCAACAAATTAATGAGTCAGCATTTTATTTAAATGACACCTTACAAATATAAAGCTACTTACTCCAAAGTAATAAATGTTTTTTTTTACAAAGCCAAAAAACTGTCATATACTCATAAATAAAAGTACCCTTTATAATAAAATTTGCAAATATAGCGCTAAAGTTCATTAAGCTGAATATTGGTTATACAGACTTAAATAATAAATAGATGTATTGTAAATACTAAAGATGATTACCTGTCCATTAACTTGTACAGGCATTACTTGTCTAGTATTATATGGTACAAGACTAGAATGTGCTTCAGTGAGTGTTACTAGTGTTTCGTTAGAGACCTCGCTTTTAATTTTAATTAAACGGTCGTATCTGCATGTACAAAATGCATACTAGACTTTGAGCCTCACGACGCGCAGGGCGGGGTTCGAGGCGAGGGGGCGGAGGGCTATCAGCATTTCGGCGCGTCCGCGTTCCCCTCCCCGCCCGCGCGTCGAATTCGCCCTGCACCTCACTACCCGACGTTCCCCTCCAAGCCGTGCTAACCTTGAAAATAGTTTTTACCGACGCGAGGGTATTCACCCCAAAACCCGAATTCCGGGCCTGTTGCACTCCGCCGTTCTTGTCGTGCAATCAAAATTCTTATAAGGATGCGGCTTATTCGATCGTTGGTGCATTTTACAATATCTGTTTTATACTAGTAGATGTTTAAATTTACACGGTATGCATAAATATATATATATATATATATATCATTTATAATTTTTTGCTGTAAAGATATGCGATCCGAAATAAAATAAAAATTATTCCATTTTTCACCAGAGAATCTTTGAGTAATGGATAATTATAATGTATGGTAACTATTTAAATTTCTGATTCCCTTAATTGATGAATTAAAAAAGAATAGTAAAGATTTACTTTACTGTAATATTATGTAATTTATATGTAATGCTATGAAAATAAATGAAAAACACAAATAGATATTTTCTCAACTCTTCCCCAAACCATAAAAAACATAATATGAAACAAAGAAGCATAACTAAATTCCTTTAGTGGCGAATGAAATAAGAAAAAAGGGGGAACGTTATTTACCTGCAACGCTGCAAGTCGTGCACACCAGATAGAAAATAAAGCAAGACGTATATGGTACACATAAGCAATGAGAAGCAAGGGTAGAGCGGCAAAAAAAGGTAAAAAAGTGAGCGTCTACACCATTCACCGCGCCTACGCACTCCCGCCCGCACACCCATTCCTTCAAACTTTTTAATTTAACAGATAACTAAGGAAACTTGTTTTCCATGAATTTTTTGCTAAAGCCAAAAATATTAATTTATTAAGTAATTAAACTATAAATGTTTCCTTATTAAATATTTTAAATTTTAAACGGCGATCACCTAAGTATTGCTCCATATTATACCTAGGTCTAAATATTCTAATAGGAATAATCACAAAATTCTAATATTAAAAAATTAGCTTACTTTAATTACAAAGTATTGTATTTATATGTCCCCCTGTTCGCGATGCATCTTCGTATTATCCTATTTGTTGTAAAATAAAGAGAATTCAGATTCTAAGTGATAGGTCAAAATTCGTGCATCAACTCGTGCACAAACGTAAAACCTAAGTCTACTCAATATGCATACAATCTATTTCAACAAAAAAAAATTACTATCTGCATGACATGGTGATTGTGTTTATATAGCTGTACTGTAAATATAATTATATAATACGTCTACTAGTTACAATGTTTTAACATTATTCAATTTTAGGTTACAAGAGCTAATTTAAAAAGGGTATCGAATATTCTTCTGGATAATCAACGATTTCGTGATGCCATTGGTGGTAGGAATATCCATGGAAAGTGCTGATAATTTATTATATCATGGTCCATTTGTTCGTGTGTTATTTAAAAAAAATTTTGTAAATTTATAAGTGCGGAACAGACATTTATCAATTTGCTTTCATCCATGATAAAGTATCAAAAAAATTGTATCAGCAAGAAAAGACGTTCTTAAGTGTAACAAGCATATAAAAAATTTTGATTTTATACCGACAACAACCACAAATCTTTGAAAGATAGCGGTATACTTATTTTCACATTTATATGGTCACAAATCACCTAACCATTCCGCATATTAAACTTAGCTGAGACTGTGTGAAATATTTACCTAATATTATCGCCAAGCTATTACAACGGTTCCGAACATTGAACTTAGCTAATATTACCATCGGTATACATGAACGTAGTAAAAAATTCATTGATCGATCTCACAATTGACCAAAACAGTTCAGCGATGACTCGTCGAATTGACTGCTAGTGCCTGCTAGCACCCCAAGCTCGATGCACATTTTGATTGGTGGGCAGCTGGCCGTGGCAGCAAAAAACTGCTTTCTAAATTACCGCTCGTATCTAGCGATAGCGTATCTAGCGTCTGTGTGCACCCGCCTTTCTCAAGATCACAATCACGCCACAAAGCCCACACTTTATAGCACATACACCAACTGCAAGAATCGCTTATGACAGCATTTCTATAACAAACAGCATTTGTAGAAAGTAAACAAAAAACCACAACACTTATGATGTTGTCAAAACTAAATCGTAGATAAACATAAGTAATCTCTGAAACGATTTGTTTTAATTTTGTATCCTTGCAAAACGGCGGCAACTTAGATAATGTGCGAATTGATTTTATCATACGTAGTATTATTTGGTTAGTAGTATTTGGGTGATATTATACAATAACTTTTGTAGACATTATAACAGGCGTTATGGATCCCCGAATAATACCCGTGTTATTGTAAAATCTAAAAACTTATCACAATTGAATATATAAAAATCTGTGACTACATTACACAAAACGGATTATAAAATTTTATATCTCAACGTTCTCTAAAACTATTCATAACTAGAACAAGAGAATAATCGTATAATATTAAATTTGATGTAATTATAAATGAATGTAATGATTAATTTTTTTTATCCTATTTACTTGTAATTTTTTTGATATTGTTGCTGCTTAAAGACGTATAAGATATATCACTGAGCAAGTAACAATTTCATTTTAGATAAAAGCTGCAAGCGAGTCATCAAGCGGCGCGGGCGGTGGCGTAGCGAAGCTCAAGATAAGGAACTGTTTACAATGCTTGTGTCAATGTCCTCTTCTTGCGTGTGGACAGGGAAAACCTTGAAGTGGCAATAATAACGTCTGTTCTTATTCTTCCGCCTACAACCTTCACGCAGCCCTTGAGAGCGTTGATCAGTTCACAACTTAATCGGACACGTACTCCCTAATGTACCTATTGTAATATTAAACGTCGAATTGTAATTGTAGGCACGTAACTCTATATATTGTTTATTTCTGTTACTTTTTCTCTTAAATAAAAAAAAATGTTTTTGTTGTGTTTACGCTCATAAACATCTATACGAGTATATAATTATTTAAATATCTTTGGTCGTATTACATTTTGACTTAGAATTCCGATTGCAAATAAGACGTAAGTAGTTTATTTCTTTAACAAAAGCTGACTCATTGATTTATTTTTGATAACATAATTGTGTGAGATTGTTTTTTTTTTTTAACAAAAGTTTTGATGTTAGCTATAAATGGCTTGATATTAACGAACAACGAGTTTCAACGATGTTTTAGAAGTCTTAGGCGTAGCACTAATTTCTATTATTAAATACCACTCTACAGTCGCCTCAATCTAACTCCAGCCGAGCCCCTAGCGTCCGCCTCGTAAATAAATTGAGCCCTGCATTAGTGACAATTGTTCGCTATTGCCAGAGTGCACTTTAGGTATGTCGGCGACTTGTAAATATATTTTACAAAAAGGTATCTATTGTTTTATGCCAGTAGCCGACAAACGAGCAAATATCCTACCTAATGGTATGCGACTCAAATGCCATCATTAACGCGTTATCCGCTAAATATAAAAAAGGAAACCCATTTATTTATTTATAACTCCCCTTCCGATTTTCAAATTCAAGCAGAATGGATGATAGGCAGGTACAGATTCCACCATCAAGCACGAGTACCGTCCCCGTCAGCAAGAAACTGGATGGCGAAGAGCCCAGTGATCTTCAAACGGAGCTATTTGACAGTGATGTTTCCTTCGCTGTTCAGCAACCTAGACCACGAGCAGGGGAGATCAGCTCAAGGCTGGGTGAAATTGAAACAACCATACAATCGAACTGCTCCAAAATTACTACTGAAACCCATAGGACTCCATCCCTGGTTTTACGCTGATCAGCACCGAGACAGCATTCCTCATTAATAAGTCACACTAGCTCTAATACTTTACACTTCGTATTTTACTGAACTCATTATATTTTAGAAGCAAGTTCTTTAACGACAAAGTTAGCAGATGTGATGTTAATCGAACCCCAAGCGAGCCATATAAATACGTGAATATATATACTTTTTGGTAATTAGTATTTAAATGCAAAACTAACAGTAAATATTATTGAGAGAAAACACGGACATTCTTCAATTCCGGTCTCAATATACTTACGAGTATGCAAGTTATATACTTGTATATTCAATTTACCATAAGTCATCTAGCTTATTGTTTTTTAATGCGGCGACATAATAAACCGCATATTATATAGATTTTTTTTAAATAACAGTAAATTTTATAAACATGAATATATTCAAATAAATATATATATTTCATTACTTTTCTTGAATATTATACTTCACTAGAGCTATTATTAATGTAAGCAGTAAAATATAATTACGAAACTTATTGCTTACATTGATAAGGTCAAAGGCGCTGGCCCAATAGGTTGCTGTTTCCAGACTTAGTTATCTCACGAACTAAATCATAGGTCACTCAATTTAGAATTCGTGATGTTATTTGCACAGCCACCAACTTGGTCACGCAAGGCATAATTTTGGTAGAATCATGCTCAGACATTACTGATTTTAGCTTTTTGTTGATCAAAACAGTATTGTTAGCTAGAAACTTACAGTCATGCCTGCATCAATTTCTTATTCTGAAGAGAAAGCGGAAAATAGTAGGGACCACCTTTCAAACTATAATCGTCCTGTTCTTGATAGGAATCGATTGATTCGATACGACCAGTTCGCACTATGAAACTAAAGATTAGCTAGAAAAATTACAATTTGGTAACAGCGCTGTAATAATTGGGGCTTAGTGCTAATGTTTGAATATTAAAATTTGCTGTCATGAGAGATAATCGTAATAGGATCGCATACTGACATTTTACTGTTCTTCGGGGACCGTCAGTCTGATTATGACCGGGAGATCCAGAGAATTAATTAATCTCAACTAATTTCATTACAAAATAGATTGAAGAAACGACTCTTTGGTAGGATACAGGTCAAATCGCAGGTTAGCTTGGCTCTAATCATCTTGGCTGTCATCATCATCACACACACAAAATGTCCTGTTCTTAACTAAGTAGGTACGAGTGTCCTCACACAACGAGCAAGTTTAATTACGAAGTGATGAAGTCACGAACAAAAACAAAATCTTTATTGTTATGTAGCCTTTAAGTTCGATATAAAAATTGTGTTCTACGTTCTTGGAAAATCATCGTAGGGTTCAAATAGGAGATGAAAGTTTGGAATTAGCTAATCTTCGAACCGATTTTAAATACACACTTCTCCACCTTCGGCCACAAACTTCGACAAAATTTTATTTTTTATTATTTAGCAAAAACCTTGAGTTCTAAAATCTAAAGAGGCTACAAAGTTTATCGACATTATAATAACAACATATTGTTTATGAATTCCTTAGTTTTCACTGGGAAGGGATTAATACAAAATAATAATTTTAACTCAGTGATTAAATTCACTATTGGATAAATAAATACAAAAATATATTAGGATTTTTTTTTATTATGATCGCCAATATTTTAGATAGGGACTGATAATATTTTTCCCCTTATTAACCTTATTTATATAAATACATATAAGATTATTATGTTCTTCCACTTTCTTTACTTTTCTCCTGACGCTTAATGACTATATCGTTAAGTTGTCCTTTGTTTAATTACAATATTGTTGGGCTTCATACAGAAAAAATACAGAAAAAATCTAATCAACAGTGTAAATTAAGTATTAGTATCTACATAATTGCTACCTTTTCATCTAATAAAAAAGAATGCCACGGGAATTTGTAAAAAAGACAAAGTCGCAGTTACTCTACTTTTATCGACTGTTATCGTAAACTGATATAAAAAGGTTACCTTTTTGCAGGTATAACGGGGCTGCTAAAGTGTCACGCAATCTTTTTCTTTTTCAAATCTAATCTTTTTTTAATTCTAGCGAATAAAGTAGTTCGATTTATATTTAACATAATTGCCGTTAAATTGATAAATAATAACATTAAATGGCGGATTGAGATACTTGGCTTAAACTCTGAGAGGATACGTGATCTGCTTAAACCAGAACCCCAATAACCCTCTCTGGTACATATTTTTAGAAAAACTTTAATATTTTTTTAATGAAGTTAAATACGAATGTATTTCCAAATTATAACATTTTTAGAGTTCCGTAGTTAAAAACAAATTTATGGTTTTTTTAGTCCGTTTTGACCACATCTAGAGAACAGTGTCACGGCAGTATTACTTCTATATTCAGCTTGTCGTATTTGTGGAGTTATTCCTTAATTTATGCAAAATATAAATTGTTTAAATGGCACAGCTTTTATTTGCATCCGACAATTCTGGGGTCGAAGAAAAGTTGAAGTTTAAGAAGAACTATTACTGAAGTAGTTTTATGATAATAGCCGGCAGACGATGACCTACATCAGTACATCGAACACAAAAGACATAAGACAGTAACGAGTTAATGGCTAAGCAAGAAGCCAGCCGGTTACTATCTGAGTCTGGTGAAATCACTGCTAGTATATGTTTCTAGATGTTCTGTCTTCAAAAAAGTGGATAACACCTTCAGCAGACAGTCATGACCAAAGCATTTACTATGGACGTTAAAAACATAAGCAGTAGATAGATGCCTTTGTACAAACTTATTTTTTCTTATAATTTTGATTTATTTTAATGTTTATGTGCAAGAAAGTTAGATAAATAAACTCGTTTTAATTAATGAACTAATGCACATATCAATATATGTCGTAGGTATTTACGTTAATGTTGAAACCGATAGCGGGAAAGTCACGCAACAGGAGGTAAAATAAAAATATTCGTAATATTTTTTGCACCTTTGGACCAACATTTTGTTGGCACTATGCACATTGTAATCCCACAGCGATGCATTAAGAATGCATAGTCACAGCGGCACCTGTCTCCCTTCATGGACCGCTTTAGCAATTCATTCCTCTCTAGCACTCCAGCAATCCACTGAGAGAAACATTAGTGCAACTTCCAATAGGAATTTATAATTACATTAAAAATTAAACTAATCCTCTTTTACATAATCTGGTCTTTACATACCGAGCTAAACTTTATTGGCAGGATTCTTTTTGACGAACTAAGTAACTTTTCATCTTTATACCACCAAATAGATATTTTTGTAACTTAAAATCAATGAGCAAAAGTTAGCTTTAACCTTTTAGTGAGGAAAGGCATTGAATTTAGAATATAGTTAACTTTAGTGGCATTAGCGGATGATGAAGTTAGATAGCAGCAGTAATAGGTAGTATGAGATGTGTTGATATTAGGTAAAAAGTTGTATCGTGTATCGGTATCGGTGCAATCATAACATGAGAAAGAAGCACTTACAAAAGATATGAAAACTCGACATTTAAACAAGTGTTCAAGTGTCAACAGCTTTCGATTCCATAATTGTGAAGACAGATAAATCACGTCACTGCTTCAGTGCAGTTTTGTGGACGAAACTTAGCGTCGGATATTCCGAAGCAGCCCAAATACCCTTAAAAGACTGTCTTTCCAAAGAAAGTACTGCATAACGTACCATGCGAAAATTTTTCATCTTCTGTTATAAGTTTTAGTTGATTTTGTTGAACAATTGCCATTAGTTGATCTAATTTACAGTTTTTAAGTGTGTGTTAACTTATTTTATAAGAGACGATATTCAAGCTACAACTCTATACGCCGGAGGCGAATAAAGTTTATTAGGATAGTGGGATAAAGGTTTGACACAAAAAAATATAAATAGCGATAGATCGTGTCGCTTGAATTCATATAAAAACTATGGTGGACCCAGCTCATTTGTGTTTTTTACATTGGTAGAGACGCGTTGGCAGGTAGGCAAGCCCTCGCAAACTTTATATAAATAACGACCCTATCTTACCTTTTCGTTTTTATTAAACTTACCTTCTGATGATAAGTTTATATTATATATTGATAAAACTTTCAATCAATAAAACTATTTAAAAACCACCAGGTTTCATAAGATATGTTTAAACGTTCAAAAACGAGTAAAGTTCAAAATTTCTAATAGAAGCGCAGCGATTTTTCCAGTTAGATCCTATACAGTTATCATCATCATCATTTCAGTCGAACAACGCCCACTGCTGGGCATAGACCTTCCCCAAGGATCTCCACAAGGACCTCTACTATATAGTAATATACTTTATTTATTTTTAAAATACCTGCGTAACATTTTTGTACATAAATACTAATAAATTATAAAAATATACTTATACTTGTAAAGTTACATAATTTATATTATAAATACTTTGAAATGTATATTTTATAAATACAATTATTTTAAAAAGGTAAAATAATTATTTTTTATACATATTTTAATTATATAGATAATTGTTACCTAACGTAAGCTCGGTAGTAGGACTTCGCGTAGAATTATTTTATCAATATTACATTTATTATTAAGTAATTAATATTAAAACTTGTACTACTATTATCTTTTCGTGAAGCCTGCCTTTGTAGCTACCACCCTCCTACTTGAGTTATACGTCAAACGATTCTTGTTCGGCTAGGGGCTTTTGCAAACGCTCAAGTTTATTGACGAGGTCTTCTGTGACATCCAAAAAATATGCATCATCATATATTTTATAGGTTATATTAATGTAGGCTAATGAAATTTTAGTTTTGAAAGTCAAGATATTTTGACGTCTTCTCAGCGATTGCAAAGAGAACTGAACCTTAAAGCTGACTACAGCGAAGTGCTTTTCAGGATAAATTAATATCAAATATCTGTCCAAAGTTCTTCGTTATATCTGTGTAACTTATAGGAATATCAGCATAGCAAACAGAAGTCAGTTATAATAGACTCAATTGGCTACTTTGGTTTAATTTAATTAGTATAATCTTTAATTATTACAACCTATGATTAAGCAGGATTAACTAGCAAAACTAAATGACCTGGACCACTTGTTGACACGGATCAAGTAGGAGTTCATTGCATCACTACCACCTTAATGTTATTTAATAAAAAATGGCGATATAGTTCCAAATCGTCTACGTAAAGATGGAAATTACATGTGATAACATCAATGCTGGTGTGGATAAGTCGTAACACTGAGGAACGCCCGCGACTACATCACACCATTCGGACATAATATTATTAGAGATTATATGGAGCTCCGTAACCGCAACTGAAACTATTGGATATCCGATATAAAATTCGAATTTCGAATAATTTCGAATAGGGGCGGAGTTTAAATGAAATACGTTATACCAGGTTTTCACCGGCCGAGCCGATACACTAGCCGCGTCTTTCTCATTTCAGGCTGTTTTTATTATTACCTTTTTATGGCTATTATTTTATTCTGCGATTATAATATCACATAAAACCTAAAAATATAATCAACCTGAAATTATCCGAAATATATTCATATCCGTAACCGTAACCGAAACCGATAAAATGATATTTGTATAACATCCCTGATCAAGGCGGACATACTGCGAATACTGTTATAAAAATTAAATTACACAATTGTGAGTTTGATTACCTTCCTTTAATAAGATTTTTTTAATAAAAAATATATTTCTTATTAAACAAGGTTGGTTCTCTAATATATATCACCAACAAAAAAAATTGTCCAATGTCAGCTACAAAAATACGTTGCGTCCCTTTTTAGATTCTGACGTTTCTATTCAAGAACTCTAGAAATTTACTGTTTGATTTACAAAAGACGCTTTGTAGATGGCCGAAACCGTATATAAAAACCGAATTAATTCATTTGCATCACATCGGGAAAGTTTGAAAAAAAAAGTAGCTACGCATAACTAAGCCTATTAGCAAAGACTGCACAATAATGAGGGTATTCTAAATTGTATCGGCACTTATAATGACAAATTAATTGATCATGTGTCTAATCTAAAGCGGTTAAACACAATTTACTGACTAACCGACCAACTTTTGTCTCAATAAAAAGAAGCTACTGGTGAATGTTTTGTGGCCCTGTGTTAGTCTTATCCACTATAACTTTTAATAATCAAATTAGACAATTACTAGAAATGTGAATTGTGGACAATTAAAAAACAATTATGAAAAAACTTGTCGTCACAACTGAAATTGATCCCCCACGATGCTTGCGTCTTGCAAGACCCTATACAAATATATTTAAATTTTCTTCAGAACTACAACTTCTTGTTAAATCTATTTTACGATACATGTTTTGCACACCATATAACAGTATAAAAAATGAATTAAAGAATACATATTTTATGCCAAATTATTTATTTTAGTAAGCTTGTCATCTTTACAAGAGGTGCTAAATGATGAGATCATGCTATGTGGGATATAGATCCCACTTCAGATTTCCGAAACATTCAGCCATCATTTTTAATATAATTATATCATATTAAAGCAAATAGAAATACAAAAATCTTAACTTGCAAACCCTACGTAGTCCTCGCTTAAACATATATTAAAAAAAATGGTTGAATGATTTCTAAAATCGAATCTAAAGATATGATGTTTGTTAAGATAGTGTATGTAAGTAAATGTGGAGATGGAGATTGAGTTTGGCTGTGTCGCATTGTCATATTATGCATGACACTGACATTTAATTTGACATATCGAAAGTAATACAAAATTGCAGAAATTAACAAATGGTATTCAGTATCACTATCACAGATAATCCCCATATCATTTTCAGTGTTTATAGGCATTTATTTTGTAACATCTATAAAGAAATTTCACGATTTATAATTACATAGTACAGGACACGTAGACTTTTTGTAAAAAGAGCTAGAACTAGACCTTTATTTTTATTCAATTTAAATTTGCAGCAAAATGAGTTATACCACCAAGGTGATAATCGATTTTTAAGTGCTAATGTTCTTTATTATTTATTAATCGAAATAAAATGACAGTAAAATAACCATATTCACCGTGGGAAAAATATTACAGAATTTTCCAGAGCTTAAGAATGACAGATTGCTGAAAGCAGCCTTTGGCAAAGAAGTAGATAAAGTGCCAGTGTGGGTAATGCGGCAAGCCGGTAGATACTTGCCGGAATTTCAAGCAATAAGGGCTCAACATGACTTTTTCACTGTGTGCCGTACGCCTGAACTTGCTTGCGAGGTCACATTACAACCTCTGAGGAGATATAAGCACTTGGATGCATCAATAATCTTCAGTGACATATTGGTTATACCACAGGCTCTTGGTATGACAGTTGAAATGCATCCTGGCACGGTAAGTTTATTAGCGACTACTCTAATACAATTTTTTTTATATAATAAATGAAGTAATGTTTAGAAACACCATGCATGAGTATCATTAGTTGAAATTGGATGGTACAGAGACCACTGACTTGCAGTAGTAAGGATGGGCTTCATCTGTTTTTCAGTATTATGCACCTCGAACATGAGAGGTTTGCATGGTCTTGACTTTTGAGAGGTTAGTGGAGCTCTTTGCTCATAAGATATTATACATTACATAGTTGTAGGAAAATTATATTCCTTTTTACACTAATTCAAATGATAGTACTTTAGCAAGTTATAAATCACATTAATAAATTAGTAGAATTTCTTCCTCAGAAACATTCTTAAATTTTGAGTGAAATTTTAAATACTACAACTAACTTTCTTATTTTTCACGCAACAATGGTAACTGTTATTATTCCAAATGTCAGTCATTAAAAGAAGTATTTACCTGTATATAATTTTTCTTGTTTCTGATTTACCTATACCAACAGTACTTTAAATAATATACACTAATAACTATAAAATATGAGTTGCAGGGCCCTGTATTTCCAAAACCTCTTCAAGATCCCTCTGAGATTGATGCTCTCCAAGAAGATGGAGCTGTTTCAAGGTTGACATATGTTGGGGAAGCTATTACATTGACCAGACATAAAATTGAAGGGAAAGTACCATTGATTGGCTTCACCGGAGCTCCAGTAAGAATTTAAACCTTTACGAGTATAATATTGCTAAACTGATATATTTGACAATGACAACACAACTTTTAAACAAATCTAGAATTGAATATAAAATGAGAATACACAAATATTAAGAGAATATTATGTGTTTTGTCAAAACTGTGCTTCATAGCAAGGATAACATCAGTGCAGTAGCCAAATTATTAACAGTTTGTGTACTTATGCCCCAAAGTAACATATAATATATTGTTGTTATTTTTTTACTTTTCAATTTTTATTCTTGATCCAATGAAAAAGCAATGAGAATAAAATATCATGACAACATTTCTGAATAAACTTCTTTTGCATTTCAAAATGCAAACAGTATTATAAACAAGGCATTTTATACAGCTACATTTTATTATTAGATATAGGGTCACTGCAGCCTGAAGTTTTGTATTTGGCTTGTATATAATATGAATTCTGAACCCAAAGTATCTAGCCTGTCAGATGATCACGATTGATCAATTTGTTACAATATAAAATGTGAAAGAATTATTTCAGGATTTTAGAGACAAAGGTATTATAACCATGGTCTTACTTCAACATAAGTTACTTTATATTATGATGCGGTGTACACTAAAACAAATATAATGAGATTGTTACAGTTTACACTGATGGGCTACATGATTGAAGGCGGTGGCAGTAAAACTATGTCGAAAACAAAAGAATGGTTAGAAAAATACCCTAAGGATGTTCAGAAACTGCTTAGTATGCTGACACGGGTCATAATTGACTACTTAGTAATGCAGGTAAGTTCACTTAAACATATTTTTGAGAATATAACAATTACAGCAATTATAGGGCGACAAATAATTCTATGGCTTGCTTGTGATTATAAAATTGCTGTGATTATTTATTGTTAGTAACCAATTAGTCGAATGTTATTACTAAATAAGAATAACAATCACAATATGAACTAATTTATCTATTTTAAAATAAAAATGACTTCTAAAGGTGGAAAGTGGTGCTCAATTGCTACAAGTGTTTGAATCTAGTGCTGATCACCTTACTCGTGAACAATTCATACAACTATCAGCCCCATTCCTTAAGGACATTCGACAAGGTGTTCGAGAAAAGCTTGAAGAAAAAAACTTGGATCAAGTCCCGATGGTACATATTTTGCCAAGTTATTGTATTTCATATTCCATATATTTAAATAACAATATTGAAAAATTAATAAGTACTTCATGCTATGAAAAACGTCTTAAGTTCAATAGAAATTAGAATAAAGGTAAATCATCTATCTTAAAAAAAGAGTACATTCTTGATTTACAAATATTTTAATTGTCAAAATATGCCCAGCTTACTATACAATAATACATGTTATGAACAATTTGCAGACTATATTTGCAAAAGGTGGAGGCCATTCCTTGGATATACAAGCCCATTTAGGCTATGAAACAGTGGGAATTGATTGGACAATCGACCCAATCGAAGCCAGAAAAATTGTTGGCACCAACATAACTTTACAAGGGAACTTGGATCCACAAGACTTATATAAATCACCTGTATGTATCAAAATAAAATTTGCAAAAAAATCAATTTCCATTCAAAATCAAAGGGAACATTTACTTGTTGAAGATATGTTTTCACTATCCTAGTAATAATAATATAAAGTGTAAATATTGCACTGTGATGTGTTATTGTGA